>BPLR01014923.1:0-60307 GCA_021605095.1 Caerostris extrusa | reverse complement strand
TTCCTCAAATGATTAATGGACGAAAACAGCGCTATATAGTTATCTTTGAAGTCATTAATCAGTATTTGTACATCATTTTAATTTTCTAACATTTTCATATATATATGTTTACTCTGTTAATATATTCTTTGGATCTTTACTTTGATTTTCTCTTTGCGCATAAAATATTTGCAAATTACCCAAGAAATCAATTCTCTCTTTTCATTAAATGTCAATGCAATACAAACTTTTTTGTTAAATCGACACTTCACGAGTCTAATGATGCACTATAGATTTTTTTTATGAAAATAATACTTATTTCAATTATTTCATTTTTATGGCAGATCTCCAACATATAATAAAAAGAAATGTCGAAAATTTTTTTTCTGATTTTTGTTTGATTTTAAAATTAAGTACTGGGGCAAACAATGTTTATTTCAAACAGTATTTTTAAATAATGCAATTATACCCGTCCAATAGTTCTGAAATATCATCTGTTCAGTTTAGTTTTAAAAATGTAAAAGTTTTACAATTTAACTACAGATAAACATTTTCTAAGTATACGGACTTTAGTTTAAATTTGGGATACACAGACCACAGCCTACCGAAGTCTCATTATTCAATTCCTTCTATTAGTTCACATTCTCCCTATATATATCTTAAGTTCAAATTTTCAATCGTTAATAAAATACTTTATTCATGCACTCAAATGAACTTGTAGTGGGTGACACTTGATGTTAATACAGTTTTTCAAATATTAATTTAGTAATTAAATTTAATTAATTAATTTTAGTTTTTTTTTTATTTAAGTTGCTACCAATAGATGGCGCCAGATCAACTTAAAAAAAAAATGAAATTATTTATAAAAAGGACTTTCTGCAAATATATTGAAAAAAATTAGGAATTGACTTAAATTTTTTTTTTTTTATATTACTTGTATGAGCATATGATATCAAAAGGTTAAATTTTTTGAAAGATAAGTGTGTGTGGGTATATGCGTGTCTTTATATTCCTGATCTAAATATATTACTTTTCGAATTGAAAAGATTTTTTTCAAAAGCAGCAAGCGAAAACGGAACCAGATGGTTGTTAGTCTGTGTTCAGTGGGAACATAACAAATACGTATATCAAAAAAATGCCTCCATCAGGAGAAAAACGCGAATCAAACTACCTCCCCTGGTGTTGTTCGTTTTAAATTGCGGTTACAGTATTGACGTCGCAGATCTTTTTTGTAGCGCACCTCGGATAATTAGGCTTGTTACTGATTCTGCTACTTATTTGTCGTTCCTGGGCAACGATCTCAGGTCAAATATCAAACATTTGAAAAACACCATTATTAAAATAATAATAATAATAAAATTAAACTAATTTAATAAAACCAGAAAATTTTTTAAATATATATTACTTCTTAGTAAGTTTCTTTATGAGTATAACAATAAAAAAAAAATTTTTTTTGAGCAAATTTTAAAAAAGAAATAAAAGAAAGTGTTTAAAACTGAACAGGCTCATATTTTATGATTCGATCAAAATCATGATGATAATGCCGTTCGAGTAGAAGAAAGTAGTTTTTGCATGCCGTATTTATCGATTTCCCAGCAGGTTGCTCATAGGAAATTGCGCATGCTTATCTGTAATAATGTTTCCTATGAGCATATGCGCTAGGGAGAAAAAATATCGGACGATAAAAATACGGTATGCAAAAAACTCTAGTGTCTTCTGAATTTTTCCGATCACGGCTTCATTATCGAACTATGGAGAAGGTATCTTATTATGATGAAAAGCCGAAATAACAAGTCTATCTTTCATTATTTATAAGAGAAATTATTTCCAGCTTAGCCTTTACATTATGCGTCAGAAATGCATGAAACGAATACGCCCATCTGATTATAGGCACTTTGCCCCAGGTTTTGAAAGGCATCTCTGCTTGTTAAATGGAAAGATTGCGCAATTAGAGGCCATTTTCAAACTCTAGGGAAGTCGTATCAGAAACTGATAACGTAAAAATAAAAGCATGCAAGTGATAATGAAAATTTTTCTATGCATTTATATATGTTTCTTTTTTAACTTGACAGTTCCATTAATAATTCAATATTATTTATAACTGTCAATATTCTTATTGAAAAAGTTTCTAAAATTTCATCTAGATGTGGAAAAATATGCAATATTCACATGCAGCGTTCTAATTTCGAAATTTTAATCACAGTTTTGATGTACTATTGTTATTGGGTTATTTATTAACTTTTCCTTGTTAATTTTTACTTGTTAATTATTTTTATTTTTTAATTCTGTTTTTCTATTTTGTATTCCATATTTATATGCTTCACTCTTCGCATCTGTGCATGCATTTAGTGTTCGATTTGCGGTGATTGCTGTTAATAGTCTGCTTTGCGTTGTAGAAAGTAAATTATTATGTTTGTGTCAATGTTCTCACTTTCCCCCCACTATAACATTTCGCTAAACATATTTGCCTCATATTTAAATTTTTTGGAATACAAAAATTCTACTACTTCATGAAAGTTTCAAAGGTAGATTACGCAGAATTTAACTAACACCCTACATCTTCTTCAACGGGCGAATACATCCATATCCGACCATAATCTGTGCTCTTTAAAAACAAGTGTTCTTCGTTGCTATGATAAATCTGCCTTTTAATGTTTTGTAAACATTAAAAATAAATTATATATAAATAAAAATCCGGATCTAGTTGAAAGAAGAGAAAGACGCTGCAAACCTAGATCTAAGAAAGTTGAGATTCAATACACCCCTTGCCAGCTACGATGTTGAGACTTCCGGTGGACTAGGATTGTTTGGCGAGCCATCCGCACCAGATTATCTTTTTGATAGTCCACATTGCCTGCTCTGCAGGAAAGACGAGATCATGGATACACATTATAGTGTCCGAATGCCCGGATTTGTGTACGGACCTCGAGCTGAAAAGATATTGAAATGCTAGAATTTTCCTAATAAGATATTGGCTTTTTTTTTTATCTAATTGTTCTCTTTTTTTTTTCTTGTGTGTATTTTCACTGTTTTGATATCGTAAGAGTTCGTCATTTTCTCTTGCATTGGAAATAAAAAAATTAAAGCTGAGTCAGCTTGCTGGAAACGATACACAAAAAGTTCTCTCATTTTGCTCATGAATATTAGATTTAATTTATCGCGTACATTATTATATTTAGAAACGTTTGCTAAGACTAATGAAAGTAGACTTGACGATTTAAATAACTTAATTCTAGTCTTCTTATTGACCTGAAACGACTTGAAGAATGATGGAATTGACTGAGCCCGATTCGAAATCTGACAAGCTATGCCGAGAATTAATATATAATGTTTATATAGATCGAAACATTCGATAAATCCGTAGGATAGAAAATTCAACCAATCATCTCAATTATGTATGAAACAGGTGCCTGTCTAATCCGCCACCACACCGTAGCAAGAAGCACAACCTCGATTGACGCAATTGCAACTTTTCTGTTGACTTTGATTCAGCAGGATACGACAACATGATTTTCATTTAAAATGCTGGTTCCCAATGCTGTCCATACTTCCCCCTTAGGGAAAGCGTTTAATAAATATAAGAGGTTGATGAAAGTATAAAAAAGGAAAGGAAAATAGAAAATTTTTAGAAAATATATTCGCTAATGATTCAATGATTGTCACCAATATTTCCTGCTGTCAAAGCAAATATTTACAGTTAATCTTCGATTATGAGCTGTATACAAAAGTTTGTAATCGTAATTCCACCTTCATGATGAATGAAACATGGCTTTAGTGTGATCCCAAATTTATTAATGGAAAAAAAAAAAACGCCCGATTGCAAACAGTAAATCGTGGTTATTTGAAAACGTCAGAAATCGAAATGAGAATTAATTTTTAGATAGTATTTAATATATTTTTAGATGCCACCAAGTTCATCCTCTCATTAGGATAATTTTTAATGATGTTTGTAATTTTTATTTTCATATCACAATGCGTTATCTTAATTTTCTGTGTGTAATTCGAATATTACTATGGTTGATTTTATGAGATAATTTTTTACAGTTACAAATTTCAAGGTGTCCTATTTAGTAAATTAAAATATTGTAAATAACTTAAAATATTGTGTTTTAAGACGTATATAGATATGAGATATACAAAAAGAATACATATACAAAAGAATATAGATATATAGATATACATAAAGAATACAGATATATAGATATACATATATATAAAAGAATACAGATATATAGATATACATATATACAAAAGAATACAAATAGAATAATATACGAATAGAATAATAAAAGCGGATAAACTGACGATTTTCAGGCGGGCACTGAGTAATTTTTTTTTCCCTGAAAAGGAGCGGTAGACACATCAGTTTTGGGGAACCCCTGAGTTAAATCGCCACCATTAAAGAAACCCTAAGAATAGTCTATGCTTGTTTTGTTTAATACATCAAATACATAAAAGGGATTGTTTTTTTCTGTTACGCCTTGTTTGCTTTCAATCCTTTCACTCCGCGAGACTGTTGGAAGCCATTTGTGAGAGTTCGACGGCGACTGATTTTTATTCAGCCCCGCTGTCCTAACGAGAGGTCGTGAGGAGAGAATTATACCCCTTTCCGTAATAGTTGCCTAATACTGTGCGGTTCGCAGGATGAGTTAACTAGAAGGGAAACCTGATAATTAGAGATGGAGACGATGATGGTTTGGCGGAGGCCTCAAAAACCAACAGCAAAAAGTGAGACATTCGACACGGATGAGCAGGGACCGGCTCTCAGTGCGCCGCGGAATGTTTTAGGTCACTCTTCGTTCATGATTTGTTAACATTAGGTTTATTAACACGTCTTTGAAATATGCTGGATATATTGCCAGCTAATTATATTTTTAAGATTTAATTTTGATATCTCCAGGAAAAATTATTTTTATGAGGTGAATTTTATCTTTTCTTTCTCAGTTGTAATAATATTAACAAAGAGTTGACAATAACGTATGGATTAGAAGACCAAACAAAGAAATTGAACATCTTATTAAAAACATTAGAGACATTGTGAAATGCATCGAATCACAAAGAATCCGCCGGCTCGGACATGTACATCGCAGAAATGAGAGAAATATCATTAAAAGGATTATGTTATGTAAATTGAACAACAATAGAAAGACTAAGGGAAAGGTGGATTGATAGTGTCGAAGAGGATCTTAGATAACTGAAAATTATTAACTGGAAGAGATTGGCATTGGAGCGAGACTGATAAAGTGTTGTTGTGTTGGAGGCTCAAGCCTGTAGAAGGCTGTAATGCTAGTAAAGAATAATAATAATAATTTTTTTAAAATTGTCAAATGGATGAACGCAGATGAACAGCAAGAAATCATAGATTAAATGATAAAAGTCATGATTGAAAACTGCGAACAACAGAAAAGTGATGATGAGAATGATGTACATCAGAAGAAAATTAAACATTCTGAAAGTCTAAGTTCGGTTGAAAAAAAATATTGAATCCCTTGAATAGCAAGAAGTAGCTACAACTGTTCTAACATTTGCACAACGGTGTAACATTGCAGCAAGTTTATCATGCCCCAAACAAAAAAAAAAAAAATAACTTCAAATTAGCAATTCAATTTCCCATTTTTGCGAATAGCAATGAAAACGTACATTATAAAGATTTTAACATGTAGTATCATAAATTTTATTAAATTGGTGGAAATTTATATTCCATTCCTTATTTAGTGGAGATTGATATAAATCCGATTTATACAAGTTTTTTTGTATATTTGATGTGATCTTAATCCATATTAAGTCACACAGCCGTCTGTATTCTATAGAAAAACTATTGGCAAGACTTTTCCACATTGTTTTTTCTCCTGTTATTCTGGTTCTTCGAACAATCAAAAATTCGAAGCTAAATGGCCTTCATTTTATAAAGTCAAAACTAACTGGACTATTAAATAGTGGGTGCCGCCTCTGTTTCAACAATTAAGCGAAATAAGCTTGCGCATAAAAATTTCTGATCTTGCTAACTATTGTAGCTGTTGGATATTTGAAATTTCAAAACTGAAATATTTCTAATCTAAATCATAGTTAGTTAAAAATTTAAAAGAAGATGTTAATATCAAACTAAATTTATCCCTGAATAAAAATAGTTTTTAGAATTATGCATCATTTTAATATCAGTATTATTCAGTGAATCATTTCACTAAACGAAAATAATGAAGGTCCGCAAATGAGTCAAAAAGTCACCCGAGCCTTCATCTTTCTTTCTTTCTTTCATTTTTTTTTTTTTTTTTGAATAATTAAAGATTCTGCCGGGAACTGATCGAGTAGATGTGGTTATAAAGCATAATACATAGTTAACGAATTCCGATCAATTTTGTTGTTGATTTGGTTTGCAGCTCTAATGTACACTAGGCTAACTGGACAGAGATATAAATATAAACGATTTAAAGTGCTTTCCGAACCAGTACAGGCATGCCACCGCTGAGATTTGAGAGCAAAACATGTGGTACAGAGCGCCAGAGAGCTAGTCACTCGGCCATTAAGCCCCTCCTTTTTTGTTATAGATGAGTAGTAGCTCAGATTTACATTTTAGTGCATTGAACTTGGCAGGTTAATATACGATTTTTGCATACCGTACTTTAAAAATAACCAGTATTTTTTTCTCCCAGCGCGTTCTCACAGGAAACATTATTACAGATACGCATGCGTAATTTCCTATGAGCATGCGTGCTATAGAGAGAAAAAAATACCGTATTTTTAAAGGTATGCAAAACCTCTCTATTATTTCTATGACCAGTTTGTAATTGGATTATCTATAACGCTTATGTTCGTTTGATAAAAGTTTAATTTTTATAAAAACTCTGTTTTTAGAATTAGATTATGCATTTATTTTTTAAAACAGCCCAAAAATAAACCACATGAGTTCGCAATAATACTGTTTAATCTTTCCGTAAGAGGATTCCAACCAAATACTAAGTTTGTACTTCGTAGAACGTTAGCCAAACAGAAACCTGAGTGGGCAGGAATCAGGATTCTCTGTTATGGCTGACGTTCTGTGATGTACGATCGTTTATTATCTGATGGAAATCCAGCTTTAATTCTTAACACTAAAATTAGAATACTTAAGGAGTATCATCAGTATAAATAAGCAACTTAAATAACATATATCTAAGAATGAAAGAACAGGTCTTAAGCGTAAACATAAACATTAAGTATAAATATTTCCGATAATAATATAGGTTGTATAAAATAATGAGAGATGAAATTTCAAAATTAAGTGATGAAATATTTAACAACTAATTTTATATTTATCAAATACAGTATTGAAAAAAATGGACAGCATCAATCAGAATTAATTTATATTAATTAGATTAGATCTTAGTTTAGTTTAGTTTTAAAATTTTATACGGGATAGAGAAATAACAAATTTTCTTATTTTAACACAACATAATAAATGTTGCTTAATAAATTTTTTACTTTAATTGTTTGAATTTTTTTCTGAAAGAAATCGCATAATTTAACATCGCATAACTTTTTAAAGTAATTTTACTTCTTTTTAAGTAATTTTTTAAACTTTTTTCTTCAAATGAATCAGACTTATTTTTTAAATAATATTTTTTTTTTTTATTTCTAATGACAGATTATGAACAGTTACAGCAAAAAAAGAACAACGAAAAAAACAACAACATACAACATAAAACAACAACAAAATAATACAACAAAACATGCTGAAAAACAGAGTTTTATAAAGCATTAATCTAACAAAAATGCCAAGTTGCAGATCTTTTAGCCACTAAAAAATGTTACCAGGTGCACCACGGGGAGGTAGATCTTCTGAGTACCCTTTTTAAAAACTAAACTATTAATAATCTTATTTCCTGAATTTCTTATAGATAGTTTTAAAAACGGAGGTTTCGAAACTTTCTTCAACAATGTTTAATTTAAAATATGGTTCGCATTTTAAAAACGAATCCATTGCATCACTACATTTTAATTGAAATCAGAACTAGAATATATAAATTTTCCTACCATTCTTAAAAACTAGAACTACTTTCTCATCTATAAAGCGTGTAATGTATAAACAAGCATGCTTGTTTGCATACCCTTCTTAAAAACTAGAACTACTTTCTCATTTATAAAGCATGTTAAGCAAAGTCTTTAAAAACTATAATTTACTTTCTCATCTATAAAACGTGTTTCTCATCTATAAAGAATGTTTGTATACCATTCTTAAAAACTAGAACTATTTCATCTATAAAGCGTGTTTGCATTTTCTTAAAAACTAGACTTTCTCATCTATAAAGCCTGTTTACATAACATTCTTAAAAACTAGAACTACTTTCTCAAAAGTGTAATAGTATTAAGTTTTTTCAGAAAGAAATCAATAACTAAGCTTCTTTTCTCCGTCCATCCATCTGTATTCATTGGGCTAATCAGATAAGGATACTGCGTGTCCAAATTTTCTTTTTTATTTGCTATTTTATAATAACGAAAATACTAATATTACAAATGATTAAATCCGGCCAAAGCAATTTGTGTGGGAAAAAATGGGACATAAGAACTGCCCACTTTGTTAGACTGATTCGATTCGCCATCTAAGGAAATATCTTTAACGTTAAAAATATATTTTTGTCATTCAACTTACAAAGAAAAAAACGGATAGGAGGATATTCTTCAGAAATGTTAAATGCTACTGATTTACTAAATTTGCAACTGTCTTTATAATAAAAAAAAAAATTAAATATAACATAAAAATCAAATGCTATTGTTAGAAAAATATTGTAGTTAATATGTCAATTTCTTCGTCGTGTTATTCTGATTGCGAAGAATTAAAAAATACAAATTTGTGAATGGAGACAAAAAATTAAAAATTTTCAGGAAGTTTTGAATTTTTAGTTGAGGTTTTCTAAAAAGATTTAAGATGCTTGCATTGTTTGTAAACAGAAAAGTAACTAGTTATTTTTAAGCCGAAATATTTTATAAGTAAAAAATTAAACATATAACATGAAAATATTAGTAAAACTTTGTCTTTATTTAAAAAAAATTTAATTAATAACGTTATAAAACTTTCTCGTAGTATAATCCTCTAAATTGCCGGATACACAACCAATACGCAACAATATACTAGGTTAAAAAGAAAGTAATACAGGACTTACTTACCTAAATTCGATTTTGAAACCGTTTTTCAATTACTTCCATTAGTTCACACTCTCCCTATATATATCTTGTTAAAATTTTCAATCGTTAATAAAACACTTTTTATTCATCCAAAGTTCAAATACATTTTTTTTAACTTGTAGTGGATGATACTTGATGTTAATACAATTTTTTCAAATATTAATTCAGTAATTAAATTTAATTAATTAATTTTAGTTTTTCAGGGTTAAGTTGCATATATCTACCAATAGATGGCGCCAGATAAACTTTAAAAAATGAATGAAAATTATTTATGAAGGACTTTCTGCCACATAATGAAAAAAAAAAAGTAGGAATTGACATTAAAAATTTTTTTTTTTATATTACTTGTTTTAAAATGATTTTAAACTTAATGTCATGCCCTATATTCAACACTCCATTAAACTTATATTTTAATTTTCATTTACCACAGAAGTGATGGAATATTAGAATATATATCATTGCATAGAATCAATAAATTTACAATGAAAATTCAATTAACATGAAACTGTGGGTGTTATATGCATGTATTATTTAAAAAATTTTATTTTTTTTTGTTTGAAATTTTTTTATGAAAAGTTGTAAGAAATTACAGTATTTTAATCTAAAATCAAGACATCAGTTTTCTTTCCAGCTCTTATTACTTAAAGTTTGAATCATCGAAAGATTGGGTTCAATTCAACAGAATTTGGGCTAAACATTTTTAAACAACACTACCAAAATTCAATTACTCACTTTTATCATCATATTGCTTCTGGACAACGAAGTAACAAATAAAAAAATTTTCAATTTTGAATTCATTAATCATATGGAACTGAGAGTCAGAGGTGTGTTGCAATTATACAAGCCAATAATTCTATAGTTGGGAAAATTCCTCGCTATAAAAACATTTGCAAAGTATCGTATAAAACAGGGGTGGTCAACCAAAATCTTCTTGCTGGCCACTTAGTAAATGCATCATAATTCCGCGGGTCGCATATCACCATATTAAATTTAGACCTACTATAGACATTTTTATAGAGTGTAAAGTTGAAACATAATAAGTTATTTTTGTGTTTACTAATATTCTTACATGTAAACATGGATAATATAATAATATTGATACTAAACGCACATTGTAAAGAAATATATAACAATAAAAATGAAATATAAAAAATATACAAATATAAATGAAATAAAAAAAAAAATGAAATCATTAAAAAATATTTATTTTACTAGTGTGATATTTATTTCTCCACTCTTTCACTTAGCTTTTGCAAAACGATCTTATTTTGGGTATTTGCACATCGTAATGGGTGTTGCAGGTTAGCTTCTGTTATGTTTGAGCGTGTTTTGTGTTTGGTCAATTTAATTTTCGAAAAAAAAAACTCTCAGTTGTAAATTGAACCCAAAGCGCTAACAACTTTTTGCGCCAGATTTCTCAAATTGGAAAATTTCTCTTTTGTGACGTAAGTGTCATAAAAATCTATTTTTGATTCTGATGTTTCAAAAATGTCTTTTAATTCAATATTGCATTGTAAGTCAACCAGTTCCATTTGGAGATATTTTTGGCCGGCTCGATTTCAGCATGAAAGGGAGATGAATATATTTCAAAAATTCTGTTGTGTTTGTTTAACTCTAAATTACTTGAATCGACTTTCAAAAGCAGCTGTAAGTTTTCTTATTTCTTTTGCATATTTTATGTAATTTTGAATAAATGGATGCACAAAGAAGGTATTTTTTAAGTACATAAATTTTCACTACTTCGGTCATTATGAAATAAATATATTTCGTAAAAGTGTGATAAATTTCACGATCCAGAAAAATATTCAAGGCGGGCCGCGGCTTGGCCACCCCTGGTTTAAAACATGTTTTTTTTTTTTTTCTTTGGATGCAAAATATCAAAAAAATCCTTAAAAACGGGTCAGATTAAAGATTGATATATATACATATATATATCAACGACAATTTAATATTTATCAGATATTTTCTACTATGGATTTTATCTGGTTATAGCATTTTTGCTGAAATCTATTTTAAACGAGTGCTTTATTGATTCTATGTCTTGTAGAAACATTCATTCTTCAATTAAGAGTGATTATGAGATTGAAGCGCTGTCCATTGTGTTGCCTCCAACTAAGAAGGAAGAAATTCAAATCCACAAGGAAAATACTGAGATAGCATCAAGTGGATACAATTTGAATGTCTTGTCTACAATTCAAAAATAACCTGAATCATTTGTCATTGTATTCAAATACTATACAGATCAACAAAACTGCTTTTTCCAACTGTCGTGTTCAGTAAAATTTTTATTTGTTCTTAAGACAAGTGAAAGAGCTCTGAAACTCCCTAGCATTATTCACAAGTAAAAAAAGTGCCGAATTTTTAAAAAATTGAAGATGGTTACATTTTTTGTTCATCTGAGAAGATGACAGAAGCCAGCGGTCCATAACATATATTTTCTCGCTCAAAAAAAAAGAAGCTGGCTATCTGTTTTTAGATAACACGTTAGATGACACTTTCTTTCTTCTTTTTGAATATGAAGGCTTTGAACTTTTTTTATGTTTGCTTTTATTAATACTTGTACAATACCGCTTTTATTTTATTTTATATTGTTATTATTATCTTTTTTTTTTTTATTCCATGGCTGTTAGGTTAATCAGAAAGTTAAAAATTTCATCGAGACCAATAAGTAAACAAATAAATTCTACGGTTTCTATCATTATTTTTTAAATTACAGCCTGGTCATTTTGGAAATCATTTAAGGATACTTCTTTAAATATTTACAAAAAACATCAATATTTAACTAAAGATAAACAGTAAAGTAACAGCAAACACTATCTTTCTGCTATTTAAACTATGAAAATTGTCCTGATTATTGACTTCATAGCAATTTCGACGAAATAAATGAAATTATCTATATAATCGGTTTTCTCAATAATAAGTGATAAATGATGTATTCTTTTAGCTCATATAGAGAAAATTACTATCAAAAGAAAACTTTAAAAAATTAAACCGAAAATGTAAAACACAAAATTTTTAAAACAAGTTGAGTGTTCTACTTTTCTAAGCAGTACTGAATATTAGCTTTATTGTTGCAACAGGTAGTGTTTGAATAATCATGACAGATTCTATGTTACATTACATTTTTATATAACAGTTTTGCGAACAACGATCATTTCGCGATATCTTCTACATACAATAAAAAAATATACAGCAAATCAATACATACCAACATATAAAATAAGAAAAATAATCATTTTTAAAAGTATTTGGCAAAACAAGTTATCACCAAGGCAGAAAGAAGAAATGAGTTCAAAGTTTTCTTTGTACTGTGAAAATACCAGATATTTAAAACTAGCTGCAAAATTAAATCTATACAAATAAAAAAAATATACATCGTATCAATACATGCTAACATAGAAAAACACTCATTTTTAAAAGTATTTTGGCAAAAAAGTTCTCGCCAAGGCAGAAGGACGAAATATGTTCGAAATCTTTTTTTTATACAGCGAAAATGCCAGATATTTATAGCTGCGAAATCAAATCTATACAAATACGAGTGGAAAGAGTGGTTAGTCGCTCTACGGTCATCTTGTGTGCACGAGGGCTAATCAGACCGGTTCCTACAGTTTAAAGAGTATTCCGAACCACTCATAAACATCCATGGCACCGCCAGGATTCGAAACTAAAGCTCTTGGTACCGAAGGCCAGAACCCTAGACACTTGGCCACCAGGCCGCAAGTGGAAAGAGAGTAAGTTTAAGTACTATCTATAAATTAAGTACTTTATGTACTCAAAATGAAAATTGTCATATTTTATACACACCAGAATTAAATGAAAAACTTTAATTTTGCAACATAAATTAATAATAAGTTTGTTGAAGAACTTACAACTGAAAAATATATTTAACCGTAAGTTTTACAATTCATTGAACAATTTAAAAATATAAAATTTTAAGTTTAATAGTGAATTAGTAAGGATTAAAAATTCTCTCGAATTCATAATTAGAAATATTATTATCAAGGATAAATTTCTCTAATATATCACGCGGATTATTTCTGGGTGCATAAATTTATTGATTTCAACTAACTATAACAAGTGTATAGTATTTTGAAAATTTAGAACACAAAACTTTAATTGAATATTCTAAACATTGCTAAAGATTTAAGTACCAACTCACGTATCTTCTCAGTATGTTAAAAATTTGAGTCAAAGTTTATCCATTCCTTTAAAAGGAATTGCACCCAGAAGTTGGCATTTCTTTCAGAATATATAACTGATAATAGTTGCACATGAACTTTATACCGCCAAACAGGTCTTTAAATTACGTAATTTCTTTTTATAACCAATGACGGGTTCGTTGATAAGCGCAGTAAAAGAAGAGGTAAAAAATCGTGACCGTTCTTTGAAATGATTACAGTTGTCCATGATTGAAATATCAATTTAAACGGAAAACATTTAAAATTAAGTGAAAGATGTTTTATTCATAGTTATTCAAAATATTTATGTGGTCGATTCTTCTTTCGTACTGAAAATGCAAATTGAGAGTAAGATTTATTTTAAGGTTACTGAGTACGTTACACCTGCACGTATAAAATGGAACATCAATCAATTGTTTTGAAAACATAGATAAGTTATACGTAATCGAATCCTGGTCGGAAATTAAAAGGAAAAGCAACTTAATTTTAAAAATGATTTTAAAACTAATTAAGGTTAAATAGGAGGTCGTTCCTTGACAAGCAACGTGATTGAGGAGTTAAAACATGATGGTCTTCAGATGAGTTTTTTTTTTTCCTCTCCTTTCCTTTCTTACTGATGAAATCAGCTGACATGAGTATACTCTTCTAAAGTTGCTACATGATCAGTCAAAAAAGTTAGAATAGTTAAGAAGTTATTTTAAAAATTCTAATTTTTATAACATTTAACAAAATATTTAAAAACATTAATTTAAAAATTGTTTTTAAGTTCAAGGGGGCAGTGGAATGAAAATTTTCAATTTTCAATATGCAAAAGGAAACTATGTTTCTAGCTCTATGGATTGTCACACTTTTCAACCAATCATCATGAAATTGTAAGCACTTATTATTTACGTCCCAATCCTTTTTTAGCCGTCGGAATTACGAAAAATTCTAATTAGTTCTTTTAAAATTAATTTCAGTCGTAAAGCACTTCAACAGCAGGCCTTCTGTGTAATGATTTTACATTGCTAGCTGGCCTGTTATTGGCCAAAAGCAAAGCAGTCTCTTTAAGAGCTTACCTGTCCTGTGATTGGTAATGGTTATTATTTGCATCAAAAGTTGTTTAGTCACCGAAATTACAAAAAGGTAATTTTTAATTAAAAATGACGTCATAATATATTTACTATGCATACCATCAATAATACCTATGTTTTTGAGGAAGATAACGATCTTTAGTTTTGGAAGTTGTTCTCAATGGGGCAATTATCTCTTCCTTGTTTAAAGTTTTAGCTACTCCTAAAAACGAATTATTAAAAGCACAAGCAACGATTCTTTTCTTTTACAATGAATATTGTAATCCGTCATAGGCAGTGAATTCAAGAATGTCGAGTTTTAGAGCAATTCCTTTATAAAGGTTTCATTTTCACTTTTTGTCAAATTCTGTTATCTGTAATATTTAAAACAGAATTTGGATAAATTGAGATAAAGCAGCATCAGCGAGCATACATCTCAAAGCACCAAGTCAAGTGCAAGACGAACTATTGTGAACAGTTTTCAAAAATGACATCGAAAAAAACATCTGTTGGAAGCAAAATCGAAATAAATGAAAGCCAGCCGAATGGGTAAAAATTAGTGATGAATAAAAATAAATCTTCTGAAATTCCAATACTCGAAAAATTGTTTGATTTATTTTTTCCTAATAATTGGCCAAAGTTTTTTTTTTTTTTTTCTAATGCAGCTGGCAAACACTTAGACAGCTTGTTCTTGGATGCCTTAAGGCAAACGCTGCACAGACGTTACTCACTTTGCATTACCCAGGGGGCGTGTGTGACTTGAAGATACGGACGCGGAGTAAGAATGCCCCAGCAACGCTCTACGATCCTATTAGGACCGGGACCTACGGTTTAAAGTGGATTCCGAACCACTACAAACATTCATGGCACCCCCGGGACTCGAACCCGAAACCTGTGGTACTGAGAGCTAGCCACTCGACCATTCAGGCCCATTTTTACTATTATAGATTATAAAATAAAAAATGCTGGATCGGTCCTATGGATTTCCGAACTAATGAAACTTGATTCGAGGCTCAAAAAATGATGTCAAAACTTACGTGTTTGTGTCGGAATGGTCATGATAAATCAGTATGCCGAAAAGTGCTTAGGTGAAGAAGAGAGTACAAACCTGCCGGATGCCACTCTTGAGATTGTTGATTCCAAATTGTATTGGCGTAATGTGGGCGCAGTGTCGAAAGCTGCCTGTGGTGTAAACTTGAATCAATATGAATCTGTTACATTTATGCCTTTTTACTGACAAAAACCTCAGGTCCAAATTCCAGCATTAGAAAACTATATAATAAAGTTAGATCATGGGTAACATTATAATATATATATATATATGAATAATTTGTTATATAATACATAATTTATTGAAATTACTAAACTTTATGGAAAAATATTCATTCGTTTTTTTAATTGCTCTATGGACAGTAATGTTAAAAAAAATTAATCAATCACAATTTATTTTAAAAATGCTATAATTTTCATACAATTGTCCTGTTGAAGATCAAATAACTGTTATAAAAACAGTTATTTGATCTTCAACAGGAAATGTTGTTATAACTTGTTTGTTATAAACCTTTAATATATTACTTTTTTTAATAAGTATGCACTCTATTTAAAAGAAAAATAAGTTGTACGTAGCTAAATTTTTAAACAGTACTAGTGGAAAAGAAATATTTAAAATAATTATAATATAAAAGCAAATTATTCTTTCTTGAATATAAAATTACTTAACATCTTATTAAAACAACTGTGAGGCTTTACGTGGAATAGTAGTAGTTTTTAAGTATACGAGAGCTATTACTTAATTTAAATTTATTTTTAAAAACTTATTGCTCTAAAAATTTTAAACAAAAAAATATATATAATTTTTTTTTCTCTCTTTTCTAGTGCAACTGGCAAACACTTAGACAGCTTGGTCTTGATGCCTTAAGGCAAGCGCTGCACAGACGTACTCGCTTTGCATTACCCAGGGGCGCATGTAACTTGGAGATAAGCCACGGAAGCGGAGTAACAATGCCCCCACAACGCTCTACGATCATATTAGGACCGGGACCTACTTTTAAAGTAGATAGTAGTACAAACATGGTTGTTTGTAGTAGTACAAACAACCAACCGCCGGGACTCGAACCCGAAACTTGCGGTACCGAGCGCCATTCAGGCCCATATATAAAATTTTCTAAGATAATTTTTTTTTAATAAATTCCCAGCTTTATATATCATATAATATTTTTAAGTTGAATAGGAGGAATACACGCAGTAATTTAGCATGAAAATATTGCAGTAATATAGCTTTCATCAATAATTGACATAGTCAAATATAGTATTTGACAAAAATACAACAATATCATAACTGTCGTTGAATTTTCTTGATGATAAATATTTTAAGCTAATTTTAATAACCTCAATTTAATGCAAAATGTTTTTCATGTCCTAATGACACATCTAATAAACACAAATCTGCAATTCTTACATCAAATAAAAATTATGCAACAAAGGCTTCTCAATATAAAGTAAAATAAAAGCAAAGGAAATTATAATTTCATTTTGGTTATCAATTATATTGATACGAGACAGAAATGATCTTTATTAAGTTTTGAAGATTTGATCTTACGGGGTCATCACATCTTAAACAATTTAGATTAGGCTGAATCAATATTCACCTTATATCTTATAAGCAGGACTAAGGCGGCAATCCCATTGGATCCGAAATTCCTGTTAATAGATGTTTAATCTCTGAGTCGAACCGACAGTGATGACTCCCGAACTCATTCATCATGCTAAAGGTTCCGTTCGGTTCTAAAATGTATTGATCCTATCTATCAGTATCTCGAGCATCGGAAAGGACAAACAATTAATCACAATTTTCTTGCTTAATAGTGTCATTGCAAGGAGCTTGAAGCATGAAGAAAAGGCGTCTTGTGTCATTTTTCTAACATTTAATCTGTCTTTGCTTGATGGTTAATTTATTTGGGAACTATCAAAGGAGTCTTGTAAAAAATGCTACAGGCACCAGTTGGTTGAATAATGAACTGCGAAAAAGGGGTTTTTAATGAACTTAAATCTAATTGAACCACTGACTTCAAGGTACATTCTTATTTTACTTCCATCTCCATAAGTCTGGAGTAGGATAGAATTCCTGATTAATTATGGGTTCTATCTGGGATAGAATGAAATCTTTTCTAAGAAATGTTTTTTATTATTTATTATTTATTGACGTCCTTTGATGGATTTTGTTTGAGTTGGTAATAGAATTCAGCTGGGGAATTCCATACGAGTAGAAGGAAAAAAATACTCAGTTTGAAATTCATTATAGATAAATTCATCAATTTAAAATAAAATAATTTCATATGATTAATTATCATTGAAATGCTATTTATTATGTTGTCCACACTGAAAGTGAATTAGTTTTAGTCATTATTCCAAATGATTCCTTCATTATCTTTCCCTTCATAAAAAATTTTAGCTTTCAAAAAAGTTCGTATCTTATCAAGATCAATGATGTTCTGAGTATGATGTATTCGAATATTTGTATTTATATTGGTGTAATTTATTTCGCATCTTATTTTAAAAGGTGCATTAATGTCTTTAACAGAATTAAATTTAGATTAATGACTCAAAAATGTTTCGGATTCAATTAAAAATAAACCAAATGTGCTAATTTAATTTAATAAATTACAAACTTTCAAAAAAAAATATATTGAAATAATATCCTGTAATTGAATTTAATGTGCAACAAAATAAATTACCATTTGTTTGGTAACGAATGTATTAACGAATGTATTATATAATAATAAAAACTACACAAAATAGAAATTTAAACTGAATTATTTAAATTTCGGATATAAAAGAGGAATTTGAGAGGAAATTATTTTAATTTGGAAAAAAATATATATAATTAAAATTTCTCAGATTTCCCCACCCTATTTACAATTTTTACAGAGAAATAGATGGTCAATTAAAAATTAAAATTTATCGCTAAAATTAAAAAAAAGTGCTTTAATTTTAGCGATAAATAATCTCAGGATTCCCAAAGAAATAATGGTAAAAATTTATAATAGATTGACGTTTTTTTTTTTAAAAAAGGATCAAACGTTTATTAAATAACTTACTCATGTAATAACGTAGTTTTGCGCATAACTTTAGGTTTGTGCATAGTATGACATTCATATAGAAATTTGCTTTGCTACATATAATTTGCTACTATAATTTCGATTAAAATATAAAAAAAACATTAATTTTTTATATTATATATATTCAATTTGCCCTAAGAATGTATGCAATTATATAATGATAATTCAAAATTTTTTCTAAACATTAAAAGTTATTTATTTTTCATTTTAAGAAGATATACATATATCAGATCATGTATTTCTTCGTATAGAGGTTTTTTTTTTTCCTTCCATGGGAAAATCGCAATTTTCCTTCTATCACAAAAATAAAGCAAATTTGTGATTTCATATACTAAGATTATGCAATCAGTTTGGTCTACTATATACATAAAATTTAAAATTTGATGGAATAACAATACCCATAATTTTATGAATAAAAAGAAAAAAAAACCACTTGTTGATAATTTTTAAAAATTATTCTTTAAATGTAAAACGTTATGATAGTTTCTTTTACTTTAAAATAAAGGTAAATTAATTTTATAGCAATAGAGATTTTTTGAAACAACACAAAATTAATTTTTACCATTGTTAATATATGTTTAAGAATAATGCCACATTATTTAAGAAAAACAACTCTTTAAATAAGAAATGTATTTATATTAATTATTATAATTTCCATACAGTCCGGTCGCGGATACCGTAGAATAGTAAACATCCGGTTTTAAGAGCGGAAATGGATTTATCGATTGTTTGTTAAAGGCGCTAGTCAGATAAACCTACGGAAAGTTGATTTGACAAAAAAAAAGTATAATAGCTAATATGGAACTACTTTTTCATTTAGCTATTCTTTTTTTAATATCGTGTAACCTAAAACTTTTAATTATCAAAGATTAAAATTCTTTTTATGGCAAATAAAATCCTTCTAATATGACATTTCCTCCGCTGCTCTTTTAAATCCGTCAGACTTGATCCCTTGCCAATTATCCATCCGATCAGTGGTCGAACTTTTATACATCTCGTACTAATAACGGAAAAGTTAAATATCAGATCTCTGAATCTACAATTTTTAGTATGGGGACAGTGAAAAATTTTGAAAAGTTGCCTCTTTTTTTCTTTTTTTTTTAAATTTTATTAAATAGTTAATTATTATAATTATTATTATCAAGTTAAAAGCTAACCTTTCTAACTCTTGTTATTAATACTATTTATTTTTCAACAATGCTGTTAGTACTTGTTGTTGCTTATCCCACCTGGTAGACAGCAACATCTAGACCAAGTCTAATAACCCGTGTGGTCTCATGGAAGGAGGGAAAGGGAGGTCAGCTGTGATGGAGCACATAGTAGGCAAAGGCCTGACTTGCCTCCGTGACACTGACTTTTACGGGGTATGATTATTAGCCATACGCCTAACGCTCTACAGTCATATTAGACCAGGACCTATGACTTAAAAGTGGATTCCGCCCCACCACAAACATTCATGGCACCCCGGGACTCGAATGAAACTTGTGGTACCAAATACCAGAGCTCTAGTCACTCGGCCATCAGGCAATTGTTGTCAGTACTACAGTCACTTACGTTCAATTTTAGATTAAAATACAGATATGCAATATCTTTTTTCCCTTTCTACCTTCTTCCGACCAAACTGAAATATCTTTTTTACATTTGTCTTATTCCACTTTTTGTTAACCTATTACTTAGAACTGTTATAATCTTTGACGCCGTTTTTATCAAAGATAAAGGAGAAATATTACCTTCCTAATTGCCGTGCAAGATAATCGTTCCCTTAAGTCAGCCCTATAAGCGTCGCGTCATTTAAAATAAAAGATCTCAAAAATATTTCCCCTGCCAATCGAAACAAGCCCATTCCTACTTCTCATTCCCGGCGCAATCGTTTTCCTTCAAATTAGAATCGGCGAATTCCTTTACGCGGCATAATGTCTAAATGGAAGCGAATGGGCTCGACACAAACGGCCTTTTACTCATCGAATTCGTTATCAATTTATATAGCTCCCCGGGCTATTTATTATAGCAAATTGGGCAGTTGAACATACTTGTAATTCACCCATCAGCATCGAGATGGCGTGACGCTGTTACAAAGCCTTTCCAATTAACGAGCCATGGAATATTTTTTTTTTTTTCCCCATTCGTTTATTTTTATTTTCCCTCGTCATTTTTTTTTTCCCATTTGCCAGACCCTGTTGATAAATGCGCGTGAAGAGCTCGCATTTGGATCCAAAAGGCGAAATTGAAATGTTAAATAGAGGCGAAAAGAAACATCTGCTAGTAAAAAAAGCATTAAGACATAAATAACTGTGAAGATAAATATGTATCTAAATCTATCTATATTTTGATAAAGTTTCTTAGTCTGTTCATCATTATTTTGCGCAGTAATTAAGTCATCCAGTCTAATTTCTTAATGAGTGCGTAATAATTATTTTATTTTCATTTGTATTGAATAAATAATTCAATTGGGTTTGAAGAATTTAGATGTATTATAAAATAAAGTTTCAGTGATTTCTTCTTCAGAAAACAATTTTCCCCCAAGATCTGACTTATATTCAGTTCAGATAAAAGAAAATTAAAAATTTTACCTACTGTTAATGTGATAACAGCCGAGTTACAAGTGCTCTAGTCTTGCGCCACAGGCTTCAGGTTTAGGTCCCTGTGGTTCTATGTGTGGTTCTATAGTGGTTCTATGGATGTACGTAGTGGTTCAGAACCCAATTTAAATCGTATGTTCATGTTTAATATGACGGTAGAGCATAGGGCTGACAACCCTAACCCATAAAAGAAACTTTTGCTGTCGCGGAATCTGCCAGTAGGTGACTGCCTTGGCTCACCATGCCTCGGCTCACCATGGTTGTAGTGCAGGAGAATTAGTTAGTTAAGCTGATAAGTAAGAATTTATAACATAAAACACTATTTATAAATTAAACATCTAATCTTGTTTATTATAATTCAAAAACAAAAAAAAAAAAAAAAAAAGAAAAACGCAATTATAAGGGAAAAAAAAAAGGGGCCTGATGGCCGAGTGGCTAGCGCTCTGGCTCTCGGTACCACAGGTATCGGGTTCAAATCCCGGCGGTGCCATGGATGTTTGTAGCGGTTCGGAATCCACTTTAAGCCGTAGGTCTCGGTCTCCTATGACTGTAAGAGCGTCACGGAGCCAAAGTCAGACTTTTACCTACGGGTGCTCCATCACAACAGAAGCTGCTTTCTTCCCCTTCAATCATGAGTACGTATGGGCTCGTGGGCTCGGATAGCCAAGTGGGATAAGAAATAACAACAAACATAAGGGAAAAAAATTTCGAACATACATTTTATGAAATTATTCTACATTCCTTCTTGTAATCAATTTCCTCTACAATATGTCGTGAATATTTAAGTGTTGTTGAATGTTGAATAAATTTTATTGAAAATATGCTTTTCGAAATTTTTTCAAAATGTTTGCATAGTTTGTAAGTCAATTTCTCAAAAATTTCTTTGTATTCAATTTTATAAATTTTCTAAAAAACAAATTTCATTTTAATGGATATAAATTAATATTAGGATAGATGTATATGAACGTTATAAAATGTTATTGGATATGACGTGTATTACCTGTTTTTACAATGAATTCTGAAATGTATTTTTAGTACAAAATAAATAAATAAAAAATAAATAAATGGAAAATAAATAAATAAATAATAAAAAGATAAATCTTACACTGAATAATCAAAATGCAAAGATTATTAACAATTGCCTCTTATTGAATGATCAATTGTCGAAGTTCTCTTTCGAATGTATCTCTTTTTAATGCACAACAAAAACTTTAATCATCTCTTTCTCAAGTATTTATTTTCTGTGTGCACAAAAGCAAAAATCACCGAACATGGCATATGCTTAACCGCTAATTAATTTTTACGATAAAAATTTGCTGACCTTTAATTAATTTTAAAAATGCACAAAAACTTCCACCATCACGCACTTCTAAAACCAACCAATCCCTTTCCTTTGTCTATTATTTAAGCAAAGAACTTCTTTTTTTTTTTTTTCTTAATAATATTATCTATGGAGGCCGATGTCGATAGTGGAAGTCATAAATAAACACGATGATAAAGCCAGTGTTTGAGTGCCCTTTATAATTTATACCCGTATGTCCACATTGGCAGTTCGGAAGCGCCGAAAAGCACTTTTTTCGCCAATCACGCCACATAAAAAATTGGCGGTCCTTTTCTTTCTTTTTTTTTTTTCCCCACAATGATGATTAGTATTCTTTACCTTTCCCCTTCTCTTCCCTTTTTGACTGTAATAAAAATGAAAATGGCATAACCCAAAAGAGGTCTGGCGATATTTAACGTTTTCCCCCTAGACGAGACGTGTTAGCTGTGTGCGAGCCTATAATTATATCACTTCACCGCGTTGTCCGTCCAGGTAGGTGTACGCGAAATGTTGTCCCCTCATTATATTCCCTCCCCCTTGCCCCCTCCCTCTCATGATGGCCGTATTGGTATTCGAAGTGGAAATAGAAGGGGTGGGGTGAGATCCCAGTTATTTGAGTTGATCTAACATCTTTCCGAAGTCGTGAGTGAAATTTCTAATTCAGTTTTCTTTTGATGTCGTTTGCTGATGACATGGAGTTGATCCATTCTCTGACGCCCTGCCCAAAGATCTACTTCGTTCCTAGGCAGGGGCCTACCATACATGCTCTGCACGCGATTCGTATCAGAAATGCAATAGTTAATTTGTAGTTGGGATGGACTATTAGTTTTTAAATTTTGTTTCCCCTAATCTTAATTCCTGGTCTGTAATTATGTACCGTCACATGTAAATGCAAAAATTTAATCAGTATCGTATTTAATAAATTTTTGGTTTTAAAAGAACTTAAACCATTAATAACAGTTATTTAAATCATGTAGGATGAATGAATCCATCGCAGAGATGAATAACTGCTAATTTCTATAAAAATTTTAATTAAGGTTTCATATTTGATTGCAAAGTTATCGTTGAAAAAGAAATCATAATTCTATAACTCAGCCACTCATTAAACAGATCCTATCCCACCTATTACTATTTAAATACTGGATATTTAAATGCTTAATAGGCGGGATAAACAATATTCTAACTATCCTAATTATATTCTAATGATATACCTTCAAATTTATATTTTATTTGCGCAAAGTATAATAATATTCACTGTTTATCATAATTAACCATAAATCGAATTTTAATTTTCTTTTCAAACTGTCACGTTCATTGATTTAATTTTTATTATTGAAATATGAGAACCGATTGACAGTTTTTATAATTGCCGAATATTGTTTTTTAATTGCAGTTCTTCCATCCGGAAGAATTAATAGAAATCAATTTATATTTCCTTTCATGAATAGACAGTTATAAAAAAAAAAAAAAAATTTTAATTTTATTTATTCAGAAATATTTTACTAAAGACTCATATTAATAACATTTTTCGTACAGGTAACTGCACAAACAGTTGATAAAAAAAAAAGCTTTATAACAATTATAAAATGTAGTAATCATACAGTGCATCTTGGAAGGCCAATTGGCTAGAGCTCTGACCTTTGGTACCACAGACTTCAGATTTGAATCCTGCCTGTGGCATGAATGTTTGTGAGTGGTTCGGAATCCACATTAAATTGTAGATTCCGGTCTAATTACCTAAAAAGTGTGTACAAAATGACTGTAGAGCGACAACCTAAACAGTGCAAGAAATGAATCTGATAAAATCTCCTGTGCATAGGGCGCACCATAATTAAATGTCTGCATAATGTTTGTTACTAACTAACTCCCTAGCGCTACAGACCATGTTGAATCACGGCCAGTGCGCCTACTGGCAGATTACGAAGCAGGAGATGGTTTTCTTTTTTTCAAGGAAGGGTTGTCAGCCATACGCTCTACAGTCCAGGCCTTACGGCCGAGTGGCTAGCGCTTTGACGCTCGATACCACAGGTTTCGGGTTCGAATCCCGCCGGTGCCATGGATATTTGTAGTGATTCGAATCCACTTTAAGCCGTAGGTCCAGGTCTCATATGACAGTAGAGCGTCACAGAGCTCAATCAGACTTCTCATACATATAATTCCCAAACTGTATATGAGCAGCTCAACTCCCTATCATTTCATCATTTTATTGAAATTAAATGTTATGTTTTCAATGTACATAGAGAGTTGGTACATCTTATGCACATATAGTCATGGTAATACAGTTATATGAAATACAAAAATAAATTGATGGTGTGGTGTTAGTAGTAGTCCTATTAGACCGGGATCTACGGTTTAAAGTAGATTCCGAACCACTGCGCACATATTGGCATAGTCGGGACTCAAACCCGAATTCTGTGGCACCGAGCGCTAGAAATTCGGTCATCAGCCCCCCTTAACAACTCCTAGTTTATTTAAAATTTCAATCGATAAATCTTCTCTCGTTTTTTAAAGTGGCTGAATAAAGTTGATAAAGGTTTCTTCAACTGAAAAAACCTGTCTCACCCAGAGCGAATGTGTGCTACTAGTTAAAATAAATAAAAAGCACTTTAAAAAATGCATTGAAATCCTGTTTCGAAAAGCACACAACAATTTGAAAGCGTGCCGTTCAAAGTGATGCAAATATAAATATATATCTGTAACTCTATTTTTTTCCACCTTATACAATATTTTTTGCAAAAGAAAACAATCTCCCTAATTGTTGTGAGCCGGAATGGTCGTAAAAATATAACTCAGATCTTTTATTGTACTCAATATGCATTTGAGTGTGCTTTGAGTAGTTTGCGAAGACAGTTACTAATCTTTTCTCTTATAAAAATAACTCCACTCTTAAAACCATTACGAGACTGCAGTTTCGTTGATCATAAAGGAAGTAACAATCGACCATTTGCCAAGAAAACAAAATCGTGACTCTTGCGTGTATATTTACTTTTCCCGAAATTCAATTCGTTTCCATTCGAAGAAGCTTTTCCAAGGGATTAGAACCGAAAGCATGACCCAGCAAACTGTTTTATGGATCTTCTTTTTCTCTGCAATTCCTCAGTCCAGTTGTGATAATAAACCGTCCTTAGTTATATCTCCCGGAGGCAGTCGTAAAAGCTGCTCTCTTTGCATTAACATTCCCTCTCTATTATGAAAACGATCTTACCACGCGATTTGGTCTTTTCGAATCACCCCTGGAACCTTGTTTTGTGGTATTCTCAACTGCCCCAGGGGGAATCCAGATTTTTTCCCCTACACCTACTTTGCCTGCTTGGACCAATAATAGAAGTGCTAAGACTCGGTAGGTAAGAAGCAGGGGGAAAGAAAAAAATGAAAAAGAATAAATGACTTTGAGATGTTCCATTTTCTCGCTTTATGTGATGGTCGTAATTGGTAGGTAGATGTGACGACTATGATTGTTGCATGGCTTACCAGACCGCCCGTTACTGTTTGTTTTCCGTTAAGGTGTTTGATTTGACGCCTTGCGCTCCAGTCACGATCAGAGTCTTTGTTGATGGTCGCCCTTTTTTATTTTCTCGTTTAGTAATCATTTGTCAATTATCGTGGAGAGTGAAAAGCAGTAATAAACAAAGTGGTCGGGGTAATGCGTAGACCGGCATCAAGAGTGACTGACGTAATGGGGTGAAATAGCAATGCCGTCAGTCCGACGAGAACGATCATGATGTTCCGTCTTCTGGAATAAAATGAAAGTTCTTGTTAGGAAATTTTGTTGTGTGGGCGTTTTCTCAATTTTAGTACAGGTTTTGTAAATAGTAGGGAAGTGGAGGAGGGTTGTTTTTATCTTGAGTATAAATTAAGTGTCAAAGTTGTAATTTCAAATGTACTATTGAAAAAAAGAACATCACGGGGGAAAAAAGTCTACTTTTCTTTTCCCAAACTATGTAACTTACATTTCTTTTTACCTTGCTATTTTTCATTCTTTCTATCTCTCTTTTTTCCAAATAAATAAATAGGTTATGTATATAATATATAAGAATCCCTTGCTACTTTATCAACTTTCTAAACTGTACATGGCATCACTACTAAGTATCTTGGTGCTTTATACTTTGTATATTAGCAACGGATGTAATTGTTTTAGTTGATGATAGGCGTTTTGCCGAAATTGTACTGTTGAAATATTATGGTCTAATTGGCCTGCGGTTTTATCCATTTCTTTCTTTTTCATATTTTCCCATCTTATTTATTTTCTTTTTGTTGCAGGAAAGTATGTGCAACGATTTCTTTCTTTCAAAATAGAATATGTAATTTATCATAGTCAATGAAATCAAGAACTGATCAATGAAATCAACTACTCTGAAACTCGAAAGAGTAGTTACTTTATAAAGGTCTCATTTTTTTGTCAAATTGTTTATCTGCAGTATTTTAACATCATAATATTTTAACAGGATAAATTGAGATAAAGCAGCATCAGCGAGTTTATACCTCAAAGCACCTAATCAAGTCAAGTCAAACTGAAATTGTTTTTTATTTAAATGTTAACATATTATAACTACTATTTTACAAAAGCGCCTTGCTTTATTTAATCATTGGGAACTTTATATTTTATATATATATATATAGAATAGGCGAATAGTATAGGCTGATAGAATATTTAGGTTGTGAATGAGGTGTTAATGATTGGTTATTTTGAAAGTTACTAAAAACATATAAAAAAATTTATTTAAAAGACGGAAAGCCAGGAGTTATGCAAGAGAGAGAGAGAGATCTTTTCACGGTGCTTTACATATGCATGAGTAGTAGTAGTGGCACTCCGGGAGACGGAAGTACGTCGTCAGAAAAACGTGCGTAACCGGAAGTGACAAGAAGTCATCTTATAAGAGGATGGTATTTTTGGTAACTATTTTATAAAACAATATTTTCATTGATATTTAAACTTTAACATGCATTGAATTTTCTTATTCAAAAAACTTTTATCATTAAAGAAAAATCTGTACGTATGTTCTTTTCGAACACTTATCTCAAATTCTAGTATATAACCTTTAAGGAATGCTTTAACATGTACCTCTTTTCCAATTTCAGATAAGATAGAATTGCTTTCAAATATTGATAGCATTGGAATGCCTATCAGTTTAGATTTGCATATTTTTTTTATTTTAATTTAATTAATCAACAAACTTTTATCCATTTGTAGTGTAATTTTAGATGAAGAAAAATAAAATTATGAAATTATTACTAAATAACATATTTTTTACTAAAGATATTAAAAATAAATTATTTTTATTTTTAACAAATTATATGTATTTTTTGTTTTCTGGTAAATGAACACACACACGCAAAATAATATAAATATTCTTTTTATTTTTATCAAAGTGAAATCCAATCATCTCGTTTTGCATACATTCGTTTAGATTTTTTATGTTCTAATATTGAATTAGTCTGAAAATTTTTTTAATCATGATGTAACTTGCAGGTATATTCATTTCTTTTCAATGCTAAATGAAACTCTTTCGAGCCTGCTGGAGATTGTTTCCGATTTCGAAGTAAATCTACAACTAATTTTACAATATTAGTTCGAGGTAAATGTTTTCCTTTTATAAAGGATTTCTCCATCGGGTGCCCAAGATAATATGGAAGGCTTCTCTTTATAAAGTTCAAAATATTCCTTGCAGTATTCAAGTATCGAACAGGAGCAGCTTTTAAAATTTTGGTTGTAATGGAATCTTCTTTTCAGAATCAGATTTTTACGTCTTCTTCCTTTTCTGAATCTTCTTCTGTTCGTTCTTGTCGGGGATGATGTATTTTAACAAATTTTTGTAAAACTTGTAAATACTGATTCATCTTTTCCCTCTCGGGTAAACCCTTTGTCCGAATTATTTCTTGCATTTGTTATCTAAGTCAGTTAATTGGTCAGCTACCTCAACGCGATCTTCTGGTACCAAAATCAATTTTCTACTGTACTCCATGGATCAAGGATGTAATTACTGAAATCGCAGCTGGTAATAGCAAGGATAAAAATCCTTCTCCCCTTTGAACCAATATATTTCTCTTTTTATAAAGTGGTAGTTTTTTTATCAGAAAGTTTTCTTAAAATTTTTTTAAAAGGGACTAATTGATTCTTTTGTTTTTTAGAAAGGGGTACGTTTCCTTGAAGCACATTCAGGGCACATTCACACAAAGATTTAATAACACTGTTTGGACATTTTTTAAGAATATAGCCTTTTGATTTACTGTTTGAAATCAGTTTTAGATGTTCCAATTGGTGATGTGAGCAGGCAGACATTCTAGAGTCGAATAAAGAATCCTCTTAAAATGTGAACTTATATAGTTTCTAAAAACTTGGTGAATATTTTAGCTTTATAGACAGCACAATGGTTAAAATTTCTTCCATGTTGAAAGGGGCACAATACATTCACTGGTGGTAAATCATTTACTTTGGGGCCTTCATAGTCATCCAAATTCAAAATTTCTTTTGCTCGTTAAAAACTCTAAAAATTTCTTTTTCTCTAATCCTTTTACATAAATATAGAGAAACATTTCCATGATAATTGTCAAAACACTGTGTAAGTACTCGTAAGGTAATTCACCATCGTCCCATTTTATTTTATGGAGGTGCTTAGTAACCCATAAATAATTTTCTTTTCTTTCGCGGTTCTATAAGTTCAAAAGGGTGAGGGGTTTAAAAAGCCATCTCCCGCAGAAAGTATCATCGTGCACGGCACATACTGCCAGCTCTTTGATAATAAAAGACCCTGCAGAAATCTGAAATCCTTCAAAATCCAAGACAGCAGCCGCCATGACTTGTAAAGACGAAAATAATTAACGAGGCTGATAAACACAATATTAATCCCCTGGAAAAATTCCACTACGCAATCGCATTGAATCGTCTGTATCCGGTTTTAAATCGATTAAAAGATAACTAAATGGTTTTGAAGTGGCATCCTCGTAAACTTCTCGAAAAATTTCGTTTGACTGGGATACAGTTGTCTACCTAAATGCATGATTTGCGATCGGTCTCTAGGATTTTTGAATAAAAACAGGTAATGTGCATTCAGTGATATGTCCCGCATTTCTTTTCCTTTATGAAAAATATTTTTAACAATAAAAATAATACTCAAACTTTGTTAGTTTAGTATCGCTCGAAAGTTCTGACATGAGATCATCAATCACAATCAAAGCGTTTGATAACGTATGAATGTCTGATGACAAACCTTCGTGAAATTCTACATTTTTCATTTCTCGGTAAAGTTTTTTTGATAAACTCCATAACACCAAATCACTTTTTGGGAAAAGGATATATGATTTTTAAATCTATTATTTTTTTAACAAGCTGTGTCTTCCCACAATCTGTAGCTCCAGCTATTAAATAATTAGATGGGTGCCTTAACTTTTCCATTACTGAATGAAAATATTTGAGTGTGAAGGAGTATTTATACCCACAAAAAAAACAAATTTTTTTTTAAAAGCAATTTTTTTTTATTTTTTAAAAAATCATTCTTACACCATATCTTTTTTAATAAATTGATACAATCGAAAATCGTTTGTTTTACAATGCACAAGATTGTTTACAATAGAATACAAAGAATTTCCTCGACATCTTTTTTAAAATAAAATAAATACAATACATTCCACACACGTTAGAAGTCAGATTTTGTAGAGGAGTCGAATTCCAGCATACAGAAGGGTAACGTAAAGTGATTTCATGAAATCGTGGATCATAAAAATCAGGTGGATTTCCGAAGGAATCAAAGAACTCGATACAACCATTTTCACAGTAAAAGGCTAACCAGTGGGATCCTGGTTCTGAAGATTCATCTGAATTTACGACGAATGCATATTTTTTTCTTTTATGAAAGGTATTTTGTCAGATGCATACACACCTTTAAAAAATGGTGAAGTTGTCGAATCTCGTGATAAAATAAAATGTATCTGATTTCCATTCATATCAGTTTCCAAAATCAACCAGAATATTTCTTGTCTTGTTTATTTCTATAACGTTATCGAATTCTGTGAAAACAATCACACTTATAGTTTGAGATAAAGATTGAGAAAATTTTATTTCTAATCTCAAATTGCTTTGTTTGATCAAGTTCAAATGATTCCCGTTACAAAGATCAGGAGACAAATTGAAAGCGAATAGTGTATTTCCTTTTATATAATCTTCTCTAGAAATAAAAAGTCCTTGATCGTGTCCTTTTTTCTGTTCCTGAGAAAAAGACTATGGTAACCTTTAATGTAATTATTTTTATCAAAATTTAATTCTAATGGCGAATGAGGCTTTGATTGTCCATCTACATAAATTCCTATAAAATTCATATGATAATGTTTGAAATCAAAAGGAGATTTTTCAAACGTACCATGAAATGCATCATTATCAACACATCCTACAATAATTCTTTTAGGCATTTGTCCAACAAAAATATTGTCTTGCACAAATGACATGCTTCCTTTTGGTACAGAATACACTTTACAAAGAACACGATTGAGAGGATATTTCGCTGTGTCGTTTTCTAAAGCTTTTGCGTGTCCTAAAATAACACCAGGACTAACGCGCACTTTTCTGACAAGTAAATTTATTTTTTCTAGAACAACTTTGTATCCAGCATCTCCTTGTAAACAAAATTCGGGTTTACTTAGAATGAGCTTTATTTTCACGTCTACTAAATTCAATAATAATCTCTCTTGATGAAATAAATCACCGTGTAAACCACTTATCATATCCACAGGAGCACTTAATTCAAAAAATTTGGAACGTAGTTTAAGTCCATCGTTGTTGTCTTTATAAAACATTTCCGAAGTTAATTGGGAAGTTTTACAGTCGAGACCATGATTCAACAGTGTTTCAAAATACGATCTGTATGAATAGGTATTACTTGAATTCGAAACAAGATGATCGTTTAATGAAATATCCATTTGAGAAAAGAGAGAATGCATAAACAAATTAACAGGACCAATTTTTTCATCTTTTTCCAAGGGAGTACCATCGGCTTTTACTATTTTTGCTTTTACATAAAGTTGGGTTTGACTCAAGTCAACATATTCTTCCCCACTACCAGAAATATGAAATTCGACAGGTCCGCCATCAAAAACTTTTGACAAAAGGGTGAAATTCAACCCAGTGACCGTCTTCTATAGCCGTTTGGGTTGCAGGTAAGTGAAAAAGTTCCAATTCAGACTTTACACATTCTGGTGATCCTTTTAAAATAAATGCCATATTTTTTGCTAATCAAAAATATCGTGTTCTGAAACTTTTCGTGTTTTAGAAGAAATGACTCGCTTTCTGTTTTTTTTTCTCTTCCTTTTTATATACTCCTTGACCTATCATAGACTGTACACGTTTCATAGCTTTACGTGCCAAACCAGCTTCTTTACTTCTGCTTTTAGCAGCAGTTTCTAAATCTTTTCCAGATAAAACATCATTGATTACTTTCGTTCCTGTGACCAGGGCTTCTTTTCCAACGACCTTTCCACCTCTTGCTAAAAATGGTAATGCTGCTCGAAACAAACAACGAAACACATCTGTTAATCCGTACCCTCTTTGAAATGAAATGCCTTCGTAATGTGGAATTCCAGAACCAGATTGATTGGTATAATGTTCTTCAAATTTTTTACTGCAACATATGTAAGGCACTTTCATGGTGCAACTTATACTTGTAACACTATAAAAAGAAATGTTAATTTCTTTTCTCTTTCCCCTTATTTATAGTATCTGTCTCATTCGAAAATGTAGCACGATAATGACTTTTCCTCTTTCGAAGGGCACTAAGTTTCCTGAATTAAGACGGATTTCAATTTCGATGTTTCATATTCCGCTTATCTTATCACGTAAATTCCTATCTCTCCCCCAACCCCCTCCCCCTCTTACAGTACAACATTCAGACGTTGCCACCGGGGAAAAAGTTAATAGGGGGAGGACCCCTATCTACCAAAAATACCATCCTCTTATAAGATGACTTCTCGTCACTTCCGGTTACGCGCGCTTTTCTGATGACGTACTTCCGTCTCCCGGAGTACCACTACTACTACTTGCATGCCACGTACTTTTTACACAAACTGTAGATAGAAGGATATTGTCTTCCGGAAAGCCATTCAAAAGGAAGCTAACGGAAGAAACCCTGAAAACAACCCCTTCTCCCCCATCCGGTACAAGAACACCTTACAAAAGCTGTCACAATCTCTATCGAGTCTTCTCCTTTCTGTTACTGTAGCACACACCACCAGCTGACACATCGCGAAGTGTCTATCATACTAGATTTTTAATTATCATACTAGATCATACTAGATTTTAATTATCCCATTATTTAGAAATTCCAATAATTAATTCATACTGTACATTGATAAATTGATTGATTGCACAGATTTTGAATACTTGCTTTGGTTGACCTTTATTACCATTTTTGTGATAATCCTATTACCAATGGTATTCTCAAATGAATATTATATTAAATATTATAAAAATAAACTTATAAGTCAATTTATAAAAATTCATTGCATTAATATTTGTGTATATTATTGCATCGTTTAAAAATCGCTAACAAGGGATTAAATAAGGTGTTTTATTTTTTATAAGGGTTAAATAAGGGATTAATAAGGGATATAAATGCAAGCTTGTGTAAGTTAAAAATCAGAGGGATACATTGAAATGAACCAAACAAACAACAACTTTTTAATAAATAATTTATTTTTAAATTTTATGACTTATATATATTAGGTTTCTAGCGTTATGGCGCTCGATGCTACAGGGTTCGGGTTCGAGTGCCGGCAGTACCACGGATGTTTGTAGTGGTTCGAATTCATTTTAAACAATAGGTCCCGGTCTAATATAACTGTTGGGCGTAGGACTGACAAACTTACATCAAAAGAAAACATCTGTTGAAAATCTGCCATTAGGCAGATGATCTTGGCCCACCATGGGGCTGTTGCGCCAGTGAAGAAGAAGAATTAAAGATCAAAGTCCAAGTTGAAATATGAAGGACTGTTGAAGATAATTAAAAATAAACATTTATACTTCTTTAAATGTCTTAAACTCATTCGAATCTTTCTGTCCTGTAATGTCATATTTTTACTAAACTGTAATAATTCACTATTACTGATACCATTTTGAAACAACTGATTGTCTCAATTACAACCGTTTATTATATAATTTCCTCTACACTTGAATGTTTTATACAATTAATAACCAAATTATAATGTATACTTACGCATTATTTCAATGGAAGTTATTGCTTCTTCTGAATTTTACCAAATGATCTTGGGTAGAAAACTGCTGTTGAAACTTTAAGGTAACTTCATGTCTTTGCAGAAAGATACGCAAAATTTTTGAAAATAATAATAATAATAAAAAGTATTTAAAAAAAACATTGATACTTTTCTACAAATAAATTTATTAAAAAAATGTCTGCATTCGTACATATTAAAAAAGGTTATGCACACTTTCGAATCTTGAACAATTTCTTTCGCTCTTTGAGGGGTCTGCATATAACTACAATATATAGGCACTACAATATTTTTTTTTGAATGTTATGGTATTTTGAATGTTATTGTAGCTCTTGTTGTGGTCCTATTTTAAGTTCATTCCTTGTCAATTCTCGTTAATTATTTATGCTGACGCGTTAATATATAAATCTTTAATTTCAATATAATCTATTGAGTAATCAAGGCGATTCTAACAATAAAAATTTTCGAAGTTGAAAATAATTATCTGTTTATTATAAAGAGGGGACATCTGTTTTTATATTATTTTTCTCCCAGAAATTGTAGGTCCTGAATGGCCGAGTAGCTAGCGCTCTGGCGCTCGGTACCAGAGGTTTTTTTCGGGTTCGTGTCCCGGCGGTGCCATGGTTGTTTGTAGTGGTTTGGAATCCACTTTAAACCGTAGGTCCCGGTCTGTTTAGCATGAAAGTGTGCACAAGATGACCGTAGAGCCACAAACCAAACCCAGAAATTGTAATTCTAAATTGAAAAAAAAAAAAAAAAAAAAAAAAATAGAAGGTGTAAAATTGCAAATTCTATACAAAATTTTTTAAATAATTCTGTTTTGCAACTGAAATAATCATATTTATTTTATTTTTAAACATGGACAACCAGTATAATTATTTTCAAACAAGAAAATTACTATTAAAAAAGCGCTTACACAGAAAAGTAATTTATTCCACTAAAAATAATTATTACCTGTGATTCAACCTATAAATTTTGATAGCCCGTTTAAGAAATAAACCCACTCTTTAACCAATCCATTTAAATAAAAGAGCTTCCCCATGTGTCTATCTTAATCAGCCTATTACAAGAATAAATCAAATAAATACTAATCAGAAAAAGAAATTATAATGTAAGTTTTAATTCAACGAGTCCACCTGTCCCACTACTGCTTATCTGCCATCACTCTTTGCACCAAAGCATCTGCTTCTGGTGTTGACAACATAACTTATACAAAATCATTTTGCCCAGCGCTTCTCTCGCAGGCAGGTGTCCCCCTTATAGCATTTTCCGCAACGACAAGAACCTGAAAAAGATTGATGGATTTCAACAAGAGCCATTCCGCGTCTCCCCTTTCACCTTTCTCGAGGCGAACTTCTTCACAAACTGATTTTTCGGAACTTCCGAGTTGCTGATTCCATGGGAGTTGATGATTCGATGACACTTCGCAGGGCCCTCTGACTGATGAGGTCTTATCGACACCTGGAAACCTTCTTTTGATGGACGATGCCCGAGGTTCACTTGAAAGACCTTCCGCAAAAAAAAAAAAAAAAATAATTAATAGAAATGGAACTCCTGATGAGTATCTGACTCGTTTTCTCATTAACTCCTTAATCTTACCGCTGCGGTGAGGGTCAGAAAGGCACAAAGTTGAACAGGAGACGGCTGAGTGAATCATAGGCGTTGTAATTGGAATGAACCTCAATATCCAGTTCAAAAAATTTCACTCAAAAGGCGTTTTAATAAGAAAGTAGAATGCAACTTAATTTAATATGCTTTTTTTTTTTTTTTAAATAAATAAGTAATTAAAAATATTACACCCAGTTTCATGGGTGTAATATTTCCTTACTTCTTATTTATTTACCTTATTTTCATTGAACATCTAGTTCTAATTTTTATTGAAATCAATTAGGGTTTTAACAACATAATTCTCTGCCTAATATCAAACATAAAAAGTCATATTATAGTATACACACACACGCTTACAAATTAATAAGTATACAAAAAACAACAGAAAATATAACATACCTAAAAAAATAGAATTACTATTATTTATTCCTCAAAAGAAAGCTATATATACAGACAATAATATTGATAATTGTATACGTCAAGCATTTTCCGCCAACCTGAAAACCAGTTGTTATTGTATTGTATTCCATCCTGAAACCTGGTAAGGATCGCACCAACTCGGACAGATATAGACCTAATTCTCTCCTATTTTCACTCGGTAAAATGACGGAAACTATTAACTTATCCAGATTAAATTATTTGTTTCGGCTCATATTGTTATCAACCTTGAGCAATTTTGTTTCGGGAAAAATTTACCAACCATTCACCAATCGCTCTTTTCTATTCAATATCATTCGTTCTTGCTCCTCCTACATTGCAGGGGATGGCCATCCGGCTAACGCTCTGGCCTTTGGCACTTCAGGTTTGAATCCTGGCGGTGGAATGGATGTTTGTTAATGGTTCGGAATCCACATTAAACTGTAGATGTCGGTCTAACTATCTTAAGATGTGCAAAAAAATAACCTTAGAGCGATAATCCAAACTTACATTGCAATCTCCTAGTAGAGTGGTGAAGGCACAAATACTCTTTTTCAGTTAAAAAAAAAAAAAAACTGTTTTCTTCGGTTTTTAAAAAGCCTTCTATCGAGTTAGAAATTTTATAAGCTTGATATAAGTTTAATATTCATATCCCCCTCCCCCCTGTTGTTTAAACTTGTCCATTCGTACATTTCAGATAAAAAAATTTCTGTTCATAATAACAGAACTCATTATTTCATCAGAAATATTTGGGCTGGGACTCCACAAAATTTCTCCTCTTATTTTCCCTTCGTGTTCATTAATGACATCCCAACCAATCAAAAGATTCTTATAACTATTTATGCGGAGGACATTGCTGTTTTGTGCAAAAGCAAAAACCCAAATTTTCTGGTAATAACTCGTAACTGTCAACATCACAAACTTAATAAATTGTTGATTAAATGAAAAATGGCTATTAATGCCGATAAATTTAAGACCGCCTTTTCCTCGAAAGGTGGCAAGATAAAAATCACTATTCAAAATCAAATAATTCCCTGGTTCAACCACATTAAATATTTGAGCTATCACATAAGATAGAGTTTTCTGAAACAGCACTTAAAAACGCATCACAAAAGTACAGGAATTGCCTCCGGAAACTTTATCCTGCAGTCAGTCGGCATTCTTCGATGATCAAGTTTAATAAAATTATGTATACAATAATTATTCGCCCAAGGATGATGCGTGCAGGTGAGGATTGAGCAACTAAAAACAATATTAAAATCCATGAAATTTATCACTATCAGATAGATCCTTTTTACAAAAATGGTTCATTAAAATTACAGAAATCCACCTTCTACTTCTCAAAGATTTCTTGAAAAAAAATTTCTTTCAAATTCTGTAATAGTCCTGATGGACATGAAAACGTTGCTGTCAAGAAAATGGACGATTGCGAACTCACAGAAACTGTTAAAAGTCTATATAGAATTCTATTGTAGTTGTTGTTTAAGTCACTCTTTTAACCTGAAATTACACTTCATTTTTAATTTCGAAATTAATTTCTGGGCATACCAAATTCGTTAACTTTAAATGAAATGAGCACAGAAGATGAAGACCCTTCGGAGCTGGTGTGCATATGAACATTGAACATAGAACCTCCACAATTGATCCATGTATGCTGTCAAAAAAAAAAAAAAAAAAAATCAATCGTCTTAGGCGAAAAAACTGAATCAAATCATTTGTTTTCCATAAAAAGATATTACAATAAATCACACTTTCTGTAAATCAAATTACGCCGCATTATCCATGCGCACATGAGATCTGATTTGTGCAAGAAGCGCCGAAAATGAATAAAGGGAAAGAAATTCTTCCCTCACCCCCCTGGTGTGTGTGTGTGCGGGGGAAGGGGAGGTTATCATTTACGCCGTGTCGTGGGTGGACCTGGCCACGCCCTTGATCAAGAGTCGCACACCCCTTCTCCCGAGGCTCTTACGCAAATTGAATCGCGTTTATTTCCGCCTCACGCAACACTGACACGCCGCGCCGCGAGATGACAGAACACGCGACACGAACACCAACCACTCCGTGGCGTGATTTTTGTGGAAAATGCGATTGAAAGTGAGTAAGTAAAAAAATCATGAGCACGTCAAACTGAAATGGAAGGGGGCGAATAAAACGCGCAATTATATTCCTTGAGTGGGGATTTGGATTAAACTGCCATCCTGAAAAGAGATCTTGTTTACTCTTGGGCACTTTAGGCAATAGCCTGTCTCTTAAACACTGGATTTGTTAAAAAGTTAGTTGATTTAGTTATAAAGATGTTTTAATAAAAACTTAAATGTATTACATTCTTTTTGCCCAAAGACTGCATTAAGACTTCTCTGAACTGAAACATAATTTCATATCTTGCATTATATTAAGTGTTCCCAAATGTCAATTATATTTTTGAATCCTAGAATTAAAAGTTGTTTATCTTTCTTTTAAAGTAAAAGTAAGTTTAGGGAAGAATATTATCATTATTATTGCAATCTTGGAAATGCGATGGATACTTATTAACTATATGCATCCTTTTATTAACTACATGGATGCTTATTAATTATTTAGTTATAATAATGCTTCGATAAATATTTAACAGACACTTAAAAACTTAACTATAAAGGATTCTTTTTTTGTATTGCATTGCCCAAAGATTGCATTAAGACTCCTCTGAACTGAAACATAATTTCATATCTTGCATTAATTACAATCTTGTCAATTACATTTTTGATTACTAGAATTAAAAGTTTTTTATCTCTTTATTAAAGTAAAATAAGTTAATTAGGGAAAAGTAGTATCGTTATTATTGCATTCTTGGAAATGCGATGGATGCTTATTAATGGAAATGCTTACATTATGCGATACTTATTAACTATATGCATCATTTTATTAACTATATGGATACTTATTAACTATTTAGTTATAATGATGTCTCAATAAATACTTAATACATAATGTAAAATTTAAATATAAAGGTATTATTTTTGTATTACAATGCACAAAGATTGCGTTGTTCTCTGAACTGAAACATAATTTTATATCTGGAATAGTATTAAGTGTTTTCAAATGTCATTTATATTTTTGATTACTAAAATTAAAAGTCGTTTCACTCTCTTTTAAAGTAAAAATGGTTAATTAGGGAAGAATAGTATCATTATTATTGCATTCTTGGAAATGCGATGGATATTTATTAATGGAAATGTTTACATTATGCAATACTTATTTATGGAAATGCTTACATTATGCGATACTTATTAATGGAAATGCTTACAAGCGACATTCTTGCTAATTTGAGCTTATAGTTGACTAACCTTCCTAATATTTTGCGTTTGCTAATAATTTTAGAAATTCAAATATATTTTCTTATGAGAAATTTTCTAGAGATAATTTATTATCAACAAGTGATTAAGTTTTACCTTTATATTTATAGTATTAAATAATTTTTTTTGCCACCAAACTAAATAAAAACGAAACAAAATATGACTGATGTATATTGCACATAAAGGCGCAAATGTATCTTTTTTTTTACTCATGTTTAGATTTTTCTTTTTAAGAAAATTTGCTTCCAATTTCTTCTTTTCAAGAAAATAACTGCATAATAGCTTTTAAAATAAATAAATATCATATAAAAAAAAAAAAAAAAAAAAAAACGAAGATCCAAATATTTGCAGAATAATTGTTACAAAAAAATGTATACTCAAATATTATTTTTTTTTCCAAAGCTGCATAATATTAATAATTATTATTACTATTATTATTTTTTTCTTACTTTATTAAGAAATGTCTGTAAGAATTGATATTTATTTGCCTTTTGAAAGGTTACTTTAATTGCATATTCCGAGAGACACCAACTCCCCCTGACTTTTTTCCCCTCAAAGTGATTTCACCAAGGTGTGAATACCGAAACCTACGGAAAGTCCACCGGATAGCTTGTTAAAAGAGTGATGATTGTTAGCGAGAGCCGCCTGTCGGCCATTATTGCAGGTCGAAGGGTAACCGTTCGTCAGGATAAAACGGCGGTCTCTTTTGACATCTATTTGTGCTGCGCAGGATATACGATCTCCGGCACCGGTCACACCCAAACAATTACACCTTGCTAATGAAGTGAAGCAGCTTGTGTGTTTTGGGTATCGGCCGCCAAATAGCAAAAATCCATCTTTGTCTTTATTTTTGTTGTTATTTATTTATTTATTTATTTTTTTTTTTGAAAAAAAGAAATTTTTACCTACCACAAGAAAGATAACATACTGCCTGAGTAATAAATATAGCTTAGGTTAAAGGCATTTATCAGAAAATGGAGGCTATGAAATATACACACACGTATATATTACACAAAACTGAACACGTAGCTTGAATATCATGAATACTATAAACGTATATTTGGTTTATAGGCATATACAGAGATGCATTATTCGAATGAATAAGTAATAATTGAATATTTTATAAAATTACTGCAGAATTATATCAAAGAAATTCTAATAACGTACAAGTTTTTATATAAGTTATTTTCATTTGATTCCTTCTTTTTCATTCTTTTTTTTTTTTTTTTTTAATTAAAATAGTTTTAAACTGTTTGAATAATAAAATAGTTTAAAATTATACTTTAAAACTTAATAGGGTGGAGTTTGAATCATTAAAATTAACAAAAGATGTTTTCAGTTTTTATTAATAATGGAATCTTTGTTAAAATTTAATAAAATGTCGACAAAACTGTACTTATTAATTAATACTCCTTTAAGAAACCGTTTTTAATTAAATTAGTCTAATTAGTTTTAATTAAATTAGTCTTTTTTTACACATAATTTTTCAAAAGACGACAAGATAAGTAGCAACAAAATTTTGGTGAAAAAGCATTTTTTTTAGATAAAAACAAAATTTTATTCAGTAATATTTAAATAAAAAAATATTTCTTTATGAACACAATTTATGTATTTTTAAAAGCAAAATTTAATTTCAGATTAAAAATTCTAATCCAATTTTTTTTTCTGAAATCGAATTTATTACATTTAAAAAAAAAATAACTCAAGATTTAGGGAGATTATTACACAAAATGTAGTTATATTTTGTTAAAAACTCACAAATCGAAGATCGTTTCTAAGAAAACAGGAATATTTCTATAAAAAATCAGTTATATAAATATTATACGAGATTGTTTTCTATTTTTAATAATTGAATTTATTTATTTACATAATGATTCCCTTAATTTCTTTTGTAACAAAGTTCATCTATATGAAATTAAAGTTAAATATTCCAAACCGCAAAGCTTAGCTAAGTGTAGAGGAAAATAACATTTATAAATTCCAATAGTAATATAATAATTATAATAGATAATACAAAATATTGTAATTATACTGAACATTGTGAAAAGAAATTTAAAAATTCTTCAGCCAAATTGTTTTAGAAGCAATTTAATTTAGTTCATTTTTAAAATAAATAAATATATTTTTTGAGTATGTGAAGTAAAAAATTCGTCTAACTGTTTGCTTTTATTTCAATATATTACAAACTATAACACTTAGAAAACCAATATTTATCTTTGAATTTATTAATTTTTTATTTTTGCACGTGGTAAAAGTTACAATAAAACTTTTTTATTAGTTATTTTTTTAATGAAATAAAACCTCAGTTTTTACATGTATCTAGATGCCATCACTAACTTTTTTTATTGTTAAAAAAATTTTTTCTTTTTAATCGGCATGCGGCCTAGTGGCCTAGTGGCTGGCGCTCTGGCTATTGGTACCACAGGCTTCAGGTTCGAATCCTGGCTGTAATATGGATGCTTGTTCTGGATCCACTTTTAAACTATAGGTCCCGGTCTGTTTAAACCTTCGTGTACATGAGATGACCGTAGAGAGACAAACAAAACCAAATCTTAATTGCCGCAACAACTCCATGGTGGGCCAAGGTCGCGAGACAGAAGATGTTTTTCTTTTAAGGAGTAGTTTGTTAATCCTACTCTCTACAGTCATATTAGGCCGGTATCTGCGGTTTAAAGTGGATTCGAACACTACAGAGATGAATAGCACTGCCGGGACTCGAACCCGAAACCTGGGTATCATGCTCCAGGGTAGTAGTCACTCCCAACTCAACTGTAGTAGGGCCCAATAGAGCAGGATTACGAAAGGGAAATGATGTTGAAGATCTATTTGTGCCAGGTGCTATATTGACATTTTCTATTCTATTCTGATAGCATTATTGCTTACGTCTATTTTTAAAATTTTTATCATTATTATATTTTTGCACTCGCTATGTTTTTGAATGCACTATTTTCGTTATTTATCTGCTGAGTTTCATATAGAAGTTTGCTAAGCTAGCAGTTCATTATTATTATGATGTTTACCAACTTATTTCTTTGATTTAAAAGGGGTGGCAAAGTGTATGAAAAAATGTTGAATATTTTTTTTTTTTTTTTTTTTTTTTTTATGTTTAAGTAAATTAAAAATTGTTTTTTTCTTCTTAGCTGGGCAACGATATTCTTTTATTGTCCTTTAAAATATTATAACAATCAACTAATTTACTGTTGACTTCTATAGTTCAATTTAAAAAAAAAAGGAAATGTAAAGAGAGTGATTGAATTAACTGAAAAAAAATAATATGTAAGTTGCATAATTTTATTTTGCTCCTATCAATAAATACACAAGTTTCCTCTTTCACTTTATTGCAAAATTTTGGATAACCACCTTTTCTCATGGACATATGTTTTTAGTACAAAGAAAGTAAAAATTTATATTCAACTCGATATTTGGAAAGAGCAATTTATATTTTATACATATAAATAAATAAATAAAGAGAAAAGTAAAAAAAAAAAATCTTTGAAGTGCTGTTTAGCAAGATATATATATAGATAGATAATGAAGGCTAATAATATATATGAAGAAAGGTTGTATTTTAAGACATATAGTTTCATGTACATTCCTACATCTCACAATAGAAATGAACAGTTTAATTGGATACGCACACATGTTAGTTGATTCATTGGAGGCCTGTGTTCTCAGATATTATTTGCAATGTGACTCAAAAGAAATCGTTGGTTTGACAAAAGTCAAGAATAAGTAATAAACAAGATAGCTATGAAAGAAACAGATTTTGAATGGCTTATATGGTCAATCTTTAAATGTAGCAGGTCAATCTTTACATGCATGTTGTTCAAAGACGTAATATTGCTGTTCAATTATATTCTTGAACGAATGGTTTATCTTTACACAGGTGTAGTTATTGACTCCTTTATCCAACATGACGATAATGCTAGACCCCACAAAAGTTTGATGGAGAGAAAATTATGTTTGTGATAAAATTATTCTGCTTTAATTAAATTAAATTTGATTTATTTAAATTTTTTAAATATTGAGAGTTTGCCAGCACATTCGCCGGACTTGAACTCGATTGAGTAGGGTTTGAATGTTCTAAGAAGACATACAATGCACTTAACATACTCCCTACAACTCTTCAGGACTTTTTGATTTTTAAGTTTTAAATCACTTTTTAAGACAATAATTAGCTTTGCTGTCAAGTAATTAAAAAACTCTATCGTTTTGAGCATGAGACATTGCTATTGTATATGTACAGTTGATCACTCTTCAAATTGTAGCTAATCATACGTTGAACTCAGATTGTATGTTTTTATATGTTTTTCTTTAATATATTTTTAAGACAGAAAATACCTTTCATATCTAATTTAAGATGTTTTTGCCAATTATCATGTAATTTTCTATAAACAGAAATTTCACAATTTACTTTGAGACTTTAATTTTTTGGATAAATGTAACAAGAACCTATAAGAGAGCCTCTTGTGTGTTGTGTTTGTGTGAAATTAAGTCTTTAATTTAGTATCTATTAATGTTCCAATCTTATTCGAGTAGATGTTCTGAATTTTTTATTCCTTTATCGACAAATACAGTAATTTTTCCCTTTGGAATGGCTTAAAATATAGGTGGTTCATTATTTCTGGGATAAAGGAATCTTGGCTGTATAAAAGAACAAGCGCAGTTAAATGTTCTTCACCATTAATCCTTGTTTATGTCTTGTTAGTTGTGGCTAAACCACTGCATCGCGTGTTACATCTTTGATGCAGCTCATTATTGGACCATAACCTGTCGCAAGTTCCGTATTTTCGACTGTTAATAGGGTAAAAGCAGCAAGTATCCTACCACAATATTTTATGATACCAGACTTGCTACTTCTGATTTACTTCAACCTTTACAAAAATACAAGGGTGGATAAGAGTTGTAAAATAGTGAGGAATATAAATCTCTGATAGAATTTTTTTTTTTTTTTGAAGTTTGGTTTTATTATTATTTTTTTATTTATTTATTTGTACCTACAATCTATCATCAGTTAATCCTATGTTTGTACCGATGTTAATAACAGAAATACCCACCAAGTTGAATTGAGTGTAATTGAGTAATTTATAGATTTTTAAAAAAAAAATTATTTCGGAAATGATGTGACTTGTTATGAGAATTCTTTAATGACAAGTGTGCCTCTATAAATATTTTTGTAACCCGGTTCATATCCTTGTTGCTTTAAAATAAACCCACAAAAATAAAAAAAAAAATTAACCAAAAATAATTTTAAAGAAATGTAGTAAGAAATTAAAGATTATTTTCATTATAGAACACTGACTGAAATATTTGGATATTCCTTAACGTCAAAAGATTTGAATATTTTTGATATTTATTTAATGTAGTTTAAAAAAACAATGATATTAATTTTTCATTCATATAATTGTTTTTAAATTTCTACCAATTAAATTTTGATGCATAACTGACCAAAGAACAGTTCGTTTACGATACTTTTTTTTTTCCTTTTATGTCCTTTTTTATTAAAATATTTACTAATCATTCCCATTAGATCATTCAGTTTCTAGAAAAAAACATTTTTATTAAATTAAAATAATTCAGTGTAACAAATTTGTGTAGACTGTAGTTTGGCTTATTATATGAACGAGAAAGAACATTTTAAACCTATTAGGGATTTTCTAAGAAATATATAAACTTCTAATTTTGACATCCTCTGATGTATTTTAGGGATACAGTCATATTTTTGGGATTTAAAACTATTTTATGGATATATTCAGTTATTTTCAAAGTGAAAAAAGAGGATTTGTTTTCTCCGACTTTCTCTGATATCCATACTAGAAAAAAGAGGCTGGAAACTTTGGAAAGGCAAACAATATATCAGCTTGTTGAAATGTACTAGAAGAAAGCAATCATTCCAAGATTCAATATTTCAAGGCATTTCCTTAAACAGATTTCTATGGTGATATTCCTCAAGATTTTCTCTATTACGGGTGTAATATTTCGGACTCCATGGTCTAAGTAATATTATATAGACTCCATGGTCTAATAATATCCACTCTAAGTAATGTTGAATCTGTATTACGTGTAGGAATGCGTTGCTGGTAATTTAATTAAACTCAAATCAAGTAACTAGCATTGGAAAACAAAAATTCATAATTGTGTACGTATTTAAGTATTGCGCTTCTTTCTATTTGCAAGACAATATTGCAACAAGTAAAACAATTGAGACATTATAGAAAAGTAAAGATTTCTCCAAACAAGAACCAATGTCATTATACACATATTGGAGAGAGAAAGCATTAGCTCAATATTCCTTTCATATAAATATCACTCTTTTAATATTCAAACTTTTGAATATAAAGTGAAAAACCAACACTGTAAACCAACACTCAATGGTAATATCGGGTACAATTTAAACTGTATTAAAATTCATAGTGTTTTAGAGGGTTCCTGAAGTAATCAGAAAAATTTCCAAATAAAAATATAAATAAAAATAAACGTTTTGATCTAACTTTGATATTTATATTTTAAATCCATGGACACGATAACAACAACAAAATAGACGTTGCCAATTTTAAAACAGTAAATAATCTAAAAAGTTAGAAGATGAAAATCTTAACTAATAAAACATGATAAAAAAAAAAAAAACGAATTCTAAATTTTAAAAATTAAACAGAAGAAAGAATAAAATAATAAAAAAACAAATAAAACACTTCCTGTTTCGAAGTCCCACTACAGATAAAAATTTGAAGATATACCCACGGATAGATCCGAGGTATAACTTATACGAAGATCACACTACCGATAAAATAGAAGCATATTTGAAAAGTTTAAGTTTCAATTTTTAATAAGATTAAATAAAAAAATCGATATTTTCATCGAAACTGCATTTTTTCGGAATCGGAATTTTTCTGTATCGGATAGACATAATCATTATAACCAAATTATAATTTTTACAATATATATATAGGATAAAAATTTAGATGATTTCACTTAATTATCACACAATATTCATATCAGAATTTGGCAGCGCTTCTTTTTGTAGTATTTCAACAATTGCGTCTTCATAAAGTTCTAGAATTACTAACTTTGTTATATTACTGCCGCAATTGAATTTGATAGTTCTTGGATTTTTGCACTTTAGGGTTCCGATTTTGCTGAGTCTCTTTTCAGCGCCAAATGGAATCGCCAAACCCATAGTATTTTGATTTGTCATTTGGTTTGTTAAGGAAAACTCAAAACCTTGGCGAAAACCGCCGGGCAAAAAATTGCCGAATAAACAAACGGAACCCTAAAATACAGAACTCCTTCGTTCTTGTATTATTCTGACCAATTACTTCACAAATTTTAGCAAACGGCTATACCATGATGAATATACCGGTTCTCGTTCAATCACCGAAGTCAAGCATCATCGGGCGCGGTCAGTACTTGGGAGGGTGACCACCTAGGAACACCGCGTGCCGTTGGCAATTCAAAATTGGAGCCTGAATGGCCGAGTGTCTAGTGCTCTGGCGCTCGGTACCACAGGTTTCGGGTTCGAGTCCCGGCGGTGCCATGGACGTTTGCAGTGGTTCGGAATCCACTTTAAGCCGTAGGTCCCGGTCATATGACTGTAAGAGCGTCACGGAGCCAAAGTCAGGCTTCTACCTACGGGTGCTCCATCACAACAGAAGCTGCTTCCTTTCCCCTTCAATCATGAGTACGTATGGGCTCGTGGGCTTGGCCTAGAAATGTCTGCCAAGTGGGATAAGAAACAACAACAACAACAAAGTATGTTCACTCACGATCAGTCAGTCAGTTTATAATTTTCGAATTCCTTGGCCCCGCGATGACCCCGATTCACTCACGATGAATTGAAATTTGTTAAAAGATTTCAATTTTTTAATTTTATTTATTGTTATGGGGCTGAGAACATTTTCATTTATCAAATTTCATTTTATTATTCATTAGAAATTCATTTTATATTTTCAGTGTTCTCACTCTACAATTCCGTTAAATCTTTTATCTCTTCTGATTGTAATATATTTCTGCACGTAATATTATAAAACAGCACTTTTAATATTTTAGTGTGATTATAAAATTTTCGCTCTAATGTGATATACCTTTTATAAATTAAACTTTTTTAACAAATAAGTTGCATCACGCTATGAAACAAATTAAAAATTTAATTTAAATTATAAATTTGTGATGTTGCCAATAAATAAAAAGAAATAAAACTTTTTGCATTTTAGATCTTCATTGACTTACAAACCAATAATATAATTTTTACACTTTATAAGAATGAGAAAAGACATTTTGTAAATGATAAACTTTTGAAAATATTTCTATCGATATTAGGATTCTTTTATTAATTTTTTTAATCCAACTGAAATATAATTTTTTAAATTACTTTATTCAATTTTTCTCTGTATTAGAAGAAGTTATAAGTACTTGCAATTAAGTGTTATTAATGATTACTAATTAAAGACTATTTTATTTTTTTATGCATAAAGGTTATTATTTGAAACATATATTAAATAATATATTTTCAAATAACAACCTAGCATAAAAAAAAACATACATTTTTAATAAACAAAATTTTTCTGCCTTTTTTTTTTTTTCTTTCTAATAACGTTTGTTGACTATTAGTAAAAAACCTGAAATATTATTAATTACCATAACTAACAATTTATTATTAAAATGTATCACAATTATGCTTCCCTCAAAATAATTTAAAAAAAATAAAAATTGAATATACAATATACATAAAAATAATTTATTTTACTTCAAAATCTGGAATAAGATTCATTAAAATAATAAAAAAACAAGCGTGACGAAAACTGAAAGTAAATAATAATTTCCGCATGTGTCTTGGTTTCATTTTTCTCATAAATCTTTTCTATAAATCATTACATTTTTCTTTTTTACAATGGCTATACATTTTTTTTGAAAATCTACGAGTTCGAAATACCGAAAACAGTTATTTTACAAATGAAATATTATAGTTATGAATATTCAGATAATTTGACGTCTGCACACACAAAATCGTTTATCATGTATGGTTTTGAGGTCGATCAGTGCTTGCCTAATGGTAACAAATGCACGTTTCGAACAAAATCGATTTCCTAGTCGGAACCAATATTAAAGCTAGTACTGATGCACAACTCCACCCTGCCCCCTCTCTGACACTGCTCATATTTCCATTCCAAATCACACTCTCGTGCGATCAAAACGATCGTTTGCTTCACGCTCGGAATAGTTCTAATGATCGTTATTAATGACACAACTCTACAATGGAATAACATTAGGATCTTTGGATCTTTTTATGTGTGTTTTCTTTTTTATCCCACAGCCTGCATATCTTCATCTAAAACAAACAATTTATTTTACCATCTTTTCTTCCCAAACGATTTCTTGTTTGAGTTTAGTACTTTTTTTTTTATGATTTATCAAAAGGTGGAGAAAAGTGCCACCCTTAGCGTCAGAATCTTCACCCTAGCAGGTGGTTGGAAGTGCCTCGAGTGTTGCCATTTTGCGACGTTTTTCAAAGGAAGGCGCTGCAGACACTCCACCAGAGCTGTTGCCAAACGTGGAGGCAGTAATTGAGGACTCAGCAAGCTACTTTCGCTGAAGACTAATGACTGATTTAGAGGTAGATTGCGGACTTGGGCCGCGAGGTAAAACAATGAAAAATATATTTTTTTTTTTGCAAGCGGCGGTTTCTTCTGAAGTGCGTGTATTTCGAATTCTAATTGCGCATCATTAATTCATCGCCAGGAAGACACGATTAAGATGGAAAAGAAATTTGAAATTAACTTCTGTCAGGAGTTGACATAAACTCTAATTGACCATGCTGAATGTCATGTCATAATGATAGAGTCACACATTCGCCATATTTTTAAAAGGTATTGGGGTGTGGTAATGTTCGAAATATGGTTTTAGTTTGGGGAGAACATATGCTCTGTTCTAATTTTACATTCCATACATCATCATTAAAATTACACGCCGGTAAAGTATTTGAATGGAATAAATAATGCAAATAATAACTCTAGAATAATAATGTCCTTTATTATTAACCCTCCTAATCAATTAATAACAATTATAATAGTTCTTTCTATTCACCATATATTAACTGGACTGGTATACGCTGGACAGGAACACTAATACGCTGTAGCTCTACAGTCATTTTGTGCACATTTCAGGCCAATTAAACCGGGACATGCAGTTTAAAATGGATTCCGCACCACTAACAAACGTCCATGCCATAGCCAGGATTTGAACTCAAATTTATTAGAGAAGATACATTTTCAAAATATATAAACATTGAACTGTTAATATTATTATAAGTAACGATAATATCAGTTGTAAGTTAAGTTGAAAACAAAGTAAACATCTATACAAGCTTAAACAAAATAGACTTATTTCAAATATGGATGTATTATATATGTGAATATATAGATATGTGAATATATAGATTTTGTTTATTTTCTAATTATTCTTTCGTTAAATTGTTTATTTTATAAATTATTTTATAAAATGCGTTTAGGTGTTGGCTATGTAAGGATAAGGAATAAAAATACAAGATGTTTGACGATGTTACTGTCGTTTTTTTTATGAAGTTGCTGTATATATAGAGGACTATTCGAATTTTCGCTATTAGAACATAGAAAAAATTAAAAAAAATTAATTAAACGAATTTAAAGTGAAAAATATGTAATTAATTTTTCTATTGAGTTGAAAAAATATATAAAATAGTAGGGATTTGTAGATGAGCTCAGTTTTTGTATAAGTGCAGGTCATGGTTAAACTAATATACCAAATCATTGAATGCTGAATAACTAAACGTCTATTGTACATAAAAAATAAATTATATTCCTTTCTTAAAAAAATTTAATAAAAAAATTTCATACAATAAAATTTTTGGTAAAATACTAATGTTAATCCCTGAAGTTTTATTCTTATTGATACCAGTTTCTGTAGTTGTGTATGATATCAAATGTTTGCCAATATAGATGAATTAATTTTCGTTAATGAACATGCAAAAAAATTTCATTAAGTTGATGCATAGGTTCCTTGTGATCAAATATCACTAAGATGATTGAGTCTATTTATAAGAATTTATGCAGGGTGCGATCAGAATCAATGGTAGCAGATTTTAAAGACTGATACAGAACACAAAAGCCAGTAAAGTTTATGTAGCGATGCATGAGATACGGGACTCATATAGTCACAAACAGAAGAAATAATAGGCATTTATATACTTAACATGACTTTTGTTGCTATGAATTAAAAGGATGGCTTTACTACAGCTGGTTTTGAAGATAATGGGTATTCCCCTAATTATTGAATTTTTGAGATGTGATTTTCAACGGACTTAACTGAGGTTTTGTATCCGTACACTACATATATCTCCAAAAGAAGAAAGCTGCCGGATGACCAATTGGCTGGCACTCTGGCTTTTGATGTTTCAGGTTCGATCCTAGCTTTGGCATGGATGTTTGTGAGTGGTTCGGAATCTACGTTAAACTGTAGGTATCGGTCTAATGAACCTAAAGTGTGGGAAAAAAAAAAAAAAAAAAAAAACCTGTAGAGCGACAAACCAAACCAAACCAAAAGAAGAATTTACGATTGAACTGCTCAGGCTTGCGGTAACCGACTGAATCAGTTCATCTCGGACAATTACACAAATAATTTCTAATCATTGTGAAACCTTACTGGCCATCGCTGTAAAAAAGAAAATTCCATCTCCACCTTCCCAATTTTAGTGGTTAAATTATTATGCACATGAACCATATAATTTTATTTTCAGTTTTGGTTGATAGCTCAAGCAATTGATTCTTTGATTTAAACAATCGAAGAGATTTTAGTAGTTTTTATAAATATAAATTATTTATTCATGCGTTTGTACCCACATTACGCATTTTAAATTGCCATATGATTTTTTGTTTTATCTTTTTATTTTTATGTGTTCTTTCACCCTTTAAAGTTCCCATCAACTCTGACTCATCTTGTATAAATAAAAAAGCTAAAAGATGTTATTGTCCATTTAGATACAAGTTCACTTTTGTTGACAAATTTCACATAAAAATACAAATACAATTAAAAATTCCAAAAAAAATCATTTAATTATTTTTTTGATAATATTTTTTATGGAACTGTAAAAGAATTAAAAGCCGAATAGGCAATATAATATATTTTAATAATTTAACGATTTCAGCATTTTAATTTTATTTCAAATTTAAAATCGATCTTAATGTAATAATCTTCTTCTTCTTCATTGGCGCAACAGTCCCATGGTGGGCCAAGGCTCGGGGTTGGGTTGTCAGCTCTACGGCCTACAGTCATATTAGACCGGGACCTACGGTTAAAAATGGATTCTAATGTAACAATAATAATGAATAAACATATAAATAAATTATTAAGAAATATCTAAAAGTTACAAATTAGTTATAAAGGTATCAAATTTCCTGCAGAGAAAATAACAACACCAAAAATCCTTTTGAGGAAATGTTTCACAAATCGATTTCTTTAAGTGAAGAACATTCAATTTTGGGAATTACCAATATCTCTTATTACTTTTAAGGAAAAATTAATCGTTTAAAATAATTTGCTTAAATGTATAATAGCAATTGCTTAATAGTATTAAGAAATATGTATAGAAAGTGCTAAAGAAAAATGAATCATTAATACATTTTAAAGGAATAAAGTTATTTTATTCCCTATTTTCTTGAATGTTACTCAAATATAAACCATATGTTAAAAAAATCTTCAGGAATAGCTTCTCTGTTTTCAAAGAAAAAGCTCATAAAACATATTAAATTAACATAATAATACGCATATTAAAAAGCATAAAAATATGATTATTTTAATGTGAGTATTACTTGGTTACAATGATAACGAACTTATTTTGACTTTATTGTTGTTACTAAAACCTTAAAGAAAAAAAAAAATTGAAGTAGTCAAATTAAAGACGCTAAAAACAGATAATCTTTTTTTTTTTTTTTTTTTAATCTGAAATGTTTTAAAATCTTTAAAAATTTCAAAATTTTTTTTTTTTTCAATAAAATACATTTTTTTAATTTTAAAAAATAATAAATTGTTAAATAAATAATATATTTAATTAATAAGTACTAAAATTAAAAAATTAAAATTTAAAAATAATTAAATTAAATTAATTAAAAATTAATAAATAATAATTTTTAAAGCGATAATTCCTCACATTTATAAAAATTTCTTGTGTTTTTAAATATTTGAAATTTATTATCTAATTTATGTTTATATGAAATCATTGCAAATAAAATTACATTCTTTTACATAATAAATTACCACATTAAAGTTCATTTTACATTTACATGAAATTGAAAAAAAGGCAAACTATGATGCTGGCAAATAATGAAAGAATAAAGTTTTACATGACATTTTATTCCAAATAGTTACAAAGAAACATACTAATCAATCAGTCTACGTGGAATTATTTAAAAAAAATTTATTTAATCAAACTTTAAAAAATTTTTAATTAATATAAATGGATTTTTAAAATACGAAATAAAAAAAAATTCTTTTCTTTAAAACTGATATATATATATTTCACAAAATTTGTTTGTGTATCCTCCTATATGGCCTCAATTTGCATCCAAATTTCACCAAAATTGTCAAGTGATACTTCTAATATAAAGCCCAGATCAACTGAACAAAATTGAAATTGGATCAACATTTAATAAAATTAAATATTACGCAATTTGGGATAAATAGTTCTTGTGCCAATTTGGTGACTTTTTATTGTTCGTGAATTTTTCATGGCTGACGTTATGTTGTACTTTTATTATACTGTTTACAGACAGGCCAAATCTAAAATAAATAAATTTAACATAAATAAATAAAAATAACAGAGGAATTGTAGATTCATATTCATTTGTTTAGTAAATAAGAAAAAAATTTGCATTGCCCTTTTACGAATAAAAAAATCTCCTTTCCCTCTAACTCAAAATAAATAAAACAAACATGAATAATTTATATTTTTCCCTCTTTTATGTTTATTAAATAATATAATGACCTCAAATCAACTGTCTTGATTTAATAATCGTAAAATTATTAAACAACACACTTAAGAAATGTACAACACCAAAGAAGAAAATGCATTTAATACACAATTTACTGCATAAAAGTAGAACAATAACAGTCATAGAGATAGATGCCTATTGTAAAATTTTAAATCCACCATTTAAAAATCTTAAATAATTAAAATATATTTTTAATGCATTGTATTGCTAGCAATGAAAAAGCAGAATGAAAAGGACAATTATCACTGTGACCACAGAGCATCGCGGGAAAAATTATTAAAGATTTTATTCAAATTATTTGTTCTCACTTTTTTTTTTTTTCCGAATATTTTTTAGAGTAATTATTGTTGGCATTTCTTCTTGACGTCCAAGCTAACAATGGAAAAAATAAATAAATAAACAGCAAAATATTATTATTATTACTATGCTTATAGACATCACACATTTCCTTATATTTGCATATAATTTCGAATGCATACTAAAAAAAAACACCCTATATTTAAATATATATATATATGCTAGCACTTCAGTACATCTTGAAATCCATGCCAACAATGAAAAGTAATTAATATTTCTATTGAAATATAACTAACCAAAAATAGTAAATAGCTAGTACTTAAATAAAATAAAAAATACGATTTTATTTCTGCATCAGTATTTGCTGTACTAACGCCATCTATTGGAAAGTTCCAAAACTGTTAATATTTTAACTTGAAAGCGGCATCATAAACATTTGGAAATTTAAGGAAAGATTTAAATTTTGTTTTAAAGTTAATTTTTAGGAACCACTGATAAAATAATACTTTTATTACGAATTGCTGATGTTTTGTAGTTCATGTTTAAATTTTACATGTTGCTTGTCTTTCTTTCATGCATCAAATTGGGTTGTGTGAAAAAGTTTCTAAAGTCGAGAGTCAGAAACGGAACTGAAAAAGTCGTATTTGAAGAAGTTCTCCAAAGTTAGTGAAACAAAAATTAAAACAGGAATTTTCATTTGACCATCAATTAGAAATTAAAGATGGACATTTATAATTAATTGATAATTATTGAACTATTTTTATACATACATGGGCTTTTTTTGACGAACACATCTAAATACATGTTAGGATATGACATCTGATGACTAAAAAAAAATCATCAGATGTCAGTCCTCTAATAAAACAAGTATATTAGATGATGAAAGTAAATGAAAAACCTAGCTGCAATATGTCTCTGCAAATACATTTCTTCTCATTTTTGATTAAATTAGGGTATACATATTTTAAGTATACATATATATAATATTTTAAAAGGTTAAGTACACATTATATACTTGAGTATAAATATTTTATATATATTTTGATTAAAAATATGTGTCAAAGTAGTATACTCTGGCTTTCCCGAAATTCTGTTGTTGTTTGTTGTTCCTTATTCGACTTGGTCGACAGCAACATCTAGACTAAGTCCATGAATCTCATGAAAGGAGGGAAGGTGTGTGCAGCTTCTGTTGTAATGGAGCACCCGTAGATAGAAGTCTGACTCGGCTCCATGTTGCTGAAGAAGGAGGGCAGTCTTTTAAGTGGAACTATCCATCATTTGTGTATCGCATGGGAGAAAATCCTGAAAACTCCCACCAGGTAGTCCGACTCACGAGGCAAGTTGCTGAACATCACAAACGTCATCGAGGCTCCTCGTTTTATGAAACAGTGTCTACGACACAGCCGCCAACGATTGGACCTCGTCTCTAATATTCACCATCGTGCACGGTGCCGCTGAACTAAGAATCGGGTCCCGAAATTATTGGAGCCATAAGCGATAAACACAATTAAAGCTTTCATCAGGGCATTTTAAACATGAAAACATGTATATGAAATCGGAATTCAATTATGAAATCTGATTACAACTGAGGGATTAAATTGGACTTTTCTTTAAAAAGAATATCTTCACTTAAAATCTTGCTTCTTAAATTGTTTCCACATGAATTGATTTCATTAGCGTAAATGTAAAAATATTTACGTAAATGAAAGAAAACATTTACGTAAAAGAAACATTTACGTCATAGAGATAAATGATTTTGATTTTTAAACTCATCTTAATGTAAAATTACAATAAAATCTTTGGGATAGAAGAAAGATTTTTTTGAACCACTGTAATTAAGAGCTGCCATCGCATTTTTTCACCTTAGAGAAGTGTTAACAGATCTCAAGCTAAGATTTGACAATTTGATTTGACATAACAGACATTTCATATGCAAGTTAGGGATACGATAGATATCCTTATCCTTTATATACGATGGATATCCTTTCATATGAAAACGAGCACACACTTAATCCAGTTTATTGCAGTTAGAAGAGTGCTGTGTTTCTTGTTGTTTCTTATTTTTATTTGGTAGACAACAACATCTAGATCAAGTCCAAGAACCCATGTGATCTCATGAAAGAAAGAGGGGCAGCTTCGGTTGTGATGCAGCACCAGGAGGTAGAAGTCTGACTTGGCTCCGTGACACTGAAGGAGCATCCGTAAGTAGAAGTCTGACTTGTCTCACCAGAGCTGACTTTTTGGGGGTAGAGTCAGTCTGCATAGCCCAAAAGTCAGTTTCAGGAGACAGAACTTCTACCCCACAGTCTCCTTTCAGTGTCTGAGCCTCATCAGGCTTTCACCTACTGTGGCTGCCCTCTTTTCATGGTCACACATGGGACTAGCAGACTGATGTTTAAATGTCTACCAAGTAAAAGTAGAGGCAACAGCACAACTCTCCAACTGCAATAAAACTGGATTGAAGTGTGTGCTCATTTCATATGAGACTATCCATCGTATATAAGAGACAAGGATCTATCACATCTAACATATGTGTCTGTTGCTCAGTGATATCAAATTGTCAGAGCGCTTGAGATCTGTTTGCTATACAGGTAAGTACGTGGCATGCCAGTGGTTCAAATGTGGCTGTCAGATTTTGACGAGGCCACGACAAGGCAAGACCATCAAATCCTTCTATAACATCATGGCTCTTCCCATAAATGTTTCTTTTCATTTTTGTAAATATTTTACATTGCCAATGAATCGAGATTCGTGAGCTGGTACAGAAACAGATTTTGGTGGCTGACTGGCTTTTGAAAGTGTTTAATCATCATTGTGTCGGAGCTGTGGTGGTCCAGACCACCTTGCATGACATCATCTTTTACTGTCTTTAGTATGTTACTCTTAGCTCGAGACCCAGCCAGATTCCAGCAGCTGGCCTGGTGAGGTGAATCGTCAGCTGGCTGTCGTACTGACTCACTCGGCTGGGCGACCCGGCTGGTGTGTTCAGCTACCTGAGTCCGCCTGAGCTGGGAATCGAGACTCCCATGCAGCCACAAATGTGGATGCCACGGAGGCTGCCACGCCTCTCAGTGGCTGTGACCGGTGTCTCGGTGCTCCGTCTGGCAGAGCTGCCACTCACATGGATTCATGGACGCTGTCGACCAAGTCGAGTGGGGGCAACAACCTGGCGGGTGTACTACATTTTTGTTTTAATCCAAGAGCCATATAAAATATTTATGCTGAAACTACCATGCTGCTAAAAATATTATGTATATAAACTATCTGTACTCTATTTATCAAAATGAGAAAAACTGCATTTCCATTACCCAGCAGTTTTTTCATTTACTTTTCATCATCTATGCACTTGTTTTGTGGTGCGTGTCATGTCACCAACATGCATATTGGAAGCACCCACTTCTTCAAAATGATTCAATGAAATCGGTAATTATAAATGTCCATCTTTGAACTACAATTGATGGTCAAGTAAAAATTCTGTTTAATTTTGTTTCATAACTTTGGAACTGTCAAGCTGGTTCCACGACTCTCGACTTTGAAAACTTTCACCTGGCTTAGTGATGCATGAGACAGCAGCATGTAGGCATGGTTTACAGGCATCGGCAGTAAGCAAGTGTTATTTTATCATTGATTTCACAAAAAGCCAGCAAAATTCATTTCCTTAAATTCCAAATGTTGTGCCGCTTCAGGCAGTTTTGGAAACTTTTTGGCGATAAGCAACAAGTATACTGACATGCAGAAAACAAAATCGTATTTTACTAGCTATTTACTATTTTGGTAGTTATTCAGCAAATATTAATTACTTTTCATTGTTGGCATGGATTTCAAGATGTACTGAGAGTGCTTTAGCATATATATATATATTTAAATATAGGGTAGTATGCATTCAGTACAATACAATATAAATGTGTGATGTCTATAAGCATGATAATAATATTTTGCTGTTTATTTATTTATTTTTCCATTGTAGCTTTGAACGTCAAAATATAACAACTAATTTACTTTCTAAATATTCGAGAAAAAAAAAAGTGAGGAGCAAGCTGAGCTGAATAAAATCTTTAATAATTTTTTCCTGATATATAATAGTGCTGTAATATACAATACGATAAAATATATTTAATTATTTAAGATTTTAAGAATGAATTTAAAAACACAGCATCTATCTCTATGACTTTGTTATTATTCTACTTTTATGCAGTAAATTATTAGCATTAATCTTTTCTTCTTTGGTGTTGTACATTTCTTAAGTATTGTTGTTGTAATTTTACGATTATTAAATCAAAGACGGTTTAGAATAGTATATTTAATAAACAAAGAAGAGGGGAAAATATAAATTGATAAATATTTGTTTTTATTTGATTGGGAAGAGAATTTTTATTAAACAAGGAAGCGGCTATTTGGAAATGGTGTAGTCTACATTCCTCTGTTATTTTATTTATTTATGTTAAATTATTTATTTTAATTTGGCCTATTTCTGTATTATTATGGCAAGTACAACACTGGCGTCGGCCATGAAAAATGCGAACATAAAAGTCGCAAATTATTACAAGAAAGCTGTTTATCCCAATTGCGTAATATTTTTATTAAATGATCAATTTCAATTTTTGTTCAGTTGATCTCTGAAGCATATTAAGTATCACTTTGTGAAATTTGGATGCAAATGAGGCCGCATATAGGAGGATACACAAACAAATTTTGTGAGAAATATATATATATCAGTTTTAAAGAAAATAAATTATTTTTTATTTCATATTTTAAATCATTTATATGAAACAAAAAATTTTAAGTTGTTAATATTTTAGCTAATTCCGCAGCCAGACATTGACCAGTATGACTTTGTAACTATTTGGAATAAATGATAAATACAATAAAAAACTTTATTCTTTTCATTATTTTGCCAGCATCTGTTGCCTTTCAATTTCATGTAAATGTGGTTTTATGTGTTAGCCTGTGAGAATGTTGATAACCTTTGCAATGATTTCTTTCTCAAGCATAAATTAGATAATAAATTTCAAATATTTAAAAAAAATACCCTTTATAGGTATAAGCTTTTAGGAAACCAGTACAGTAATTTATTTATTGACACAGAAATTTAATTTTTAATTTTAGTGCTTGTATATTATTTGACTGGCAATTTATTATTTTTATAAAAATGTACATTGAAAAAATTTTGAGAATTTTAAGACACAAGGCATTTCAGGTAAAAAAGAGCTGACCAACTCTGTTTTAGCGTCTTTTAATTTGACTACTTCAATTTTTCATTAGGTTTGTAGCCCAACAAAGTCAAAAATAAATTTAAGTTATCATTAGTAACCAACTCGAAAATGTCCTTTTTTATGTAATATGCGTATTATCATGTTGAACTATGTTTATGAGCTTTTCTTTGAGCTGAAGAAATATACAAATTTTAACATATAGTCTATTTGGTAACATTCAGAAAACAAGGGAATAGAAATAACTTTCATTCCTTTAAAGTATTATTCATTTCTTTAGCACTCTATACATATTTCTTAATACTGACAAGCTTGTTAACTGTGCTTGACCCAAACGGTATTTTAAACGTTAATTTTCAGCAAAAATTAATTCCCAGAGTAATGTTCTTTCGCAAAATCGTTTGTGCTTTGACATTATTTTCTCTGCGAGGCTTATTGCGCTGTCTTTAATTTGTGGCTTTTAGATATTTGTAATTTATTTATATGTTTATTCATTGCCAATATTAAGGCTGACAGGTCCCAGTCTAATATGACTGTAGGCCGTAAGAGCTGACAACCTTTGAGCTGGCCCTGCATGGGACTGTTGCTGCCAATGAAGAAGAAGAAGAAGATTATTACATTGAATCGATTTTAAAATTTGAAATAGAATTAAAATGCTGAAATCGTCAAGTAACAAAATATATTATATTGCCCTATTCGGCACAATTCTTTACAGTTCCATAAAAAATATTATCAAAAAATATTAGATGATTTTTTTGGAATTTTTTAATTGTAATATTTTTATGTGAAATTTGTCAACAAATGAACTTAAAGTATCTAAATGGACAATAACTTTTTGTTATAAGAAAATGAGTGATAAGGAGGCAAGTGCTACATAAAATAAAAGATAAACAAAAAATCATATATAACAGCCCAAGCAAACAATGTGAGGTACCAAGCGCATGAATAAATAATTTATATTTATAAAAACTACTAAAATCTGCTGATTGTTTAAATCAGAATCAACCAACGAGCTATCAGCAAAACTGAAAATAAAACATACTGGTTCGTAATGCATGTGGTAACCGCAAAATGGGAAGGAAGAATAATTGCCTTTTGCAGCATTGGCAATAGCATTTCTGTGTTAGAAGTGACATTGTATTGTCGAGATGAGCTGATTCAGTCGGCCTACAGGCCTGGTGTTTGGACAGTTTCAGTTTGAATTTTTTTTTTTTTCACACTTTGGGACTCATTAGACGTACTAGTTGCTGTGAGTGGCCACTCACAAGTATCCATGCCAAGCTGGCCTCAAGCGGTGCCAGCCCAGTGACAAATCAGCAACCTTCTTTTTGGAAGACCTGTAGTGTACGGACATCCCCATCTCAAAGAGATCATTAATTGGGAATACCATTATCAAAACCAACTGTATCACTATTCATAACAGCAAAGTCATGTTATATATAATGCCTATTATTCTGTTCTTCGACATCTCATAAATCTCTTTATACTTTACTGGCTTTTTGTGTTCTGTATCGGTCTTTAAAATCTGCTACCATGTCGCCTGCATAAATTCTTATAGGCTAGACTCAATCTCTTAGTGATATTGTCCTGAAGGCTATGCATCAACTTAATGGCATGTTCATTAACAAAGTGTTCATCTATTATTTGATATCATACAACTACGAAAGCTTTGTATCAACAGAGCTACTTCGAGGATTATTTGTAGTATTTTACCAAAATTTTGACCCGGCGTAATTTTTTATTAGGCAGAAAAAATGTAAATAGACGTTTGGGTATTCGGCATTCAGTGATTTATTATATTAGCGCCATGACCTGCACTAACAGC
>BPLR01014922.1:0-50000 GCA_021605095.1 Caerostris extrusa | reverse complement strand
ACTGTATATCGAGGATTTTTAAATTTCTTGAACATTGTTAGAAAATAATCGAAATAATTCAAACCGTGTATAATGCAAACCGTGTTATATTCGGGTTGCCTCTATTTTGGGGCGGAGAAGAAACAATTTTTTCATATATAATCAAAGTTTATTACTTTTTATAACTTTTAACTTGAGTTTCCTGATAAGGAAAATTTTTAGTTTTTTAATTATTCTATAATACAATTTATTCAAATCAGTTAGCTGAAATATACCTTCAGTAACAAAAATTAAATAACAAAACATTTTTACAATTATATCATATAAAAATTATTTTATAAAAAACTGTTTTTCAGTAACAAAAATTCATTTGTATCATATATAAATTAAAATATGATATTTCACTTTAATTGGAATACAACCATCAACTCAACAGTAAAAGATTATAACAAATGTCAAACAAAACAATATATATTGAAAACTTATTGTATAATTTAATGTAAAAATTATATTTTAAAATTATAATAATCGACAATCTTAATCAGGCAATCTTAACAATACTTGAAAAAATCATTGCTATAAAATGAAAATTATGTAAAAACGTTGTTAAAAATGGCACCCTATACAATTCTTCATATATTTGGAATTGCTGAATAAATTTCTTTTTATTTGCAAACGATACTTGGCAAGTCGCCATTTCGCCACTGCTCTTGAAACATTGTTTTTATCTTAAAATATTCTGACATCTTAAGTCTAAATGAACATTTCTGCAAAGATGTTTCAAATGATCATTTGCACATTTTAAAATATTTTTTTTTTTTTTTTATAACAATCACAAGTCTCATTAATTCTCTTTCACTGGAATGGTCACATAGAACGTTCTGACCGGCCAGAATTGGTTCTGAAATTACCCTTAAATAAATATGTTCCCAGTTCGATTTGTTACAAAGAAAAGGCAACAAATAAATAAAACAAATTCGACAAAGCTAACAAATAATGATAAATTGTAGTGATCACATGAATAAATGAATAAAACTGGAAAACTTCCGGGAAAAATAATAAATACCTTCCAAGCATATTCAATTTGCCTTTATTGAACCAAGTTTATCATAAACTTCTGAGTCAAAATTAGCAGATTGAAAGGGAAGAAAAATTGTTATCCCAGCCAAGAACGTATTTATCATTTAATTAAGAGAAGAAAATTTCTGTGGAAGTTCATTTAAAAGATTAAGCTTAGGGAATTCATTTTTTGAACGACATTGGAAAGAAAAAGTTAACTCAACTTTGTTTACTTTATTTAAAAACATTATTTTAAATTAAGGAAGAGTTGAGCTTTATTTATATTTATGATCCTAATTTCCAGTAGCGACGTTTAAATAATGCTTTGCAATATTTTTAGACTTGCAATTACACTAAATAAGTTTGGAATTGTTTGCATGAAACGGTTACAATTCTTTTTTTTTTTTTTTTCATATTGAAATGTAGCATTTCAATATGTGTCTTAAAAAATCTTGTATTCACAAATGGAACTAAATGTTATTTACATTTTTAATGAAAATGTATAAAATTTACTGTACAATTTTTAGTTGAACTCAATGATTAAAAATTAGTTTCTTTTTTAAATGTACTAATTTATGAATTACAATTTTATAAGTAATTCACAAAATAATTCTTTTGTTTATAAATATCAAAAGTTACGTATATTATGCTATTCATTCAAGTTGTTCATTGTTGAATGTATAATTGTAAAAATTATATTTCACAATTATACTAAATTCTTAGACACAATCTTATGAATACTTGAAAAGAATCACTGCTATAAACTGAAAATTATGTAAAAAGGTTCGTAAAAATAGTACCATAAACTGCAATTTTTATTTATTTGGAGTTGCTGAATAAATTCTCTTATTTGCAAAACGATACTTTGGCAAGTCGTCATTTCGCCGCTGTCTTGAACTTATAGTTTTTATCTTAAAGAATTCTGACATCTTAAGTCTAAATGAAAATTTCTGCAAAGATGCTTCGAATGATCATTTGCACATTTTAAACAGTTTTCCTTTTTTCTTCTAACAATCGCAAGTCTCATTAATTCTCTTCCACTGAAATGGCCACATAGAACGCTCTGACAGGCAAGAATTTGTTCGGCAATTACCCGTAAATAAATATGTTCGCAGTTCGATTTGTTACAAAGAAAAGGCAACAAATAAGAACAAAAACAAATCCAAAAGTTAACAAATAATAATAAATTGTAGTGATCCCATTAAATAAATAAATAAAAACTGAAAACTTCCTTGAAAAATAATAAATGCCTTCCAAGCAGATGCTCGTTTGCCTTTATTGAACCAAGTTTATCATAAACTTCTGAGTCAAAAATTAGCAGATTGAAAGGAAAGAAAATTCTTATCCCAGCCAAGAACGTATTTATCATTTAATTAAGTCAAGAAAATTTCCGTGAAGTTTATTTAAAAGATTAAGCTTAGGGAATTCATTCTTCGAACGACAGTGGAAAGAAAAAAGTAAACTCAACTTTTGTTTATTTATTTAAAAAACATTATTTTAAATTAAGGAAGAGATTATCTTTATTTACATTTATGATCTTAATTTCCAGTCGAGACATTTAAATAATGCTTTGCAATCGTTTTTAGAATTGCAATTACACTAAATAAGTTTGGAATTGTTTGCATGGAAACGGTAAAAACTTTTTTTCTTTTTTGAATTGAAATGTAGCATTTCATTATGTGTCTTGAAAATCGTGTATCCACAATTAAAAACAAAATGTAATTTGCATTTTAGTGAAAATTGATGAAAATTAGCTTTTTTATTAAATGTACTAATTTATAAATTACCATTTTATAAATATGATTATTATGCTATGCATTGATGTTTGCTTTTGGTTTTTGAAATGTTTTAAATGTAGAATAGCAAAAATTGTTATTTACAATTATAATAAATTATAGACAGACTATTAACAAAACTTGAAAAGAATCATTGCTATAAAATGAAAATTATCAAAAAAACTTTGAAAACACTTAATATATTTCATATTCATTTAAATAAAATGTTTTTACCAGTAAAAGTATTGTAACGCGAAATTTCAAACAAAATAGTTAAATATTTAAAAATGTATTGTACAATTTAATGTACATTATGAAAATGAAATTATTAAATGAAAATTAAGTAAAAACGTAGGTATATTTCATATTACTTTAAATGCAAACGTCAATGCACCAGTAAAAATATTGTAACACGAAATTTCAAACAAAACATCCAAATAGATATTTATAATAACGTCAATAAATATTTATAATGTATGTAATATATATGTGTATCTATAATAATGTATACTTTAATATAACAATTCAATTTTACCATTATAATAAATGACAGACAGGAAATCTTTTAACAATGCTTGAAAAGAATCACTGCTATAAAATGAAAATTATGTTAAAAAGTATGTTAAAATAGTAATCTATACAATTCTCATTTATTTGGAGTTGCTGAATAAATTTCTGCTTATTTGCAAATGATACTTGGCAAGTCGCCATTTCGCCACTGCTCTTGAAACTTATTGTTTTTTTCTTCATGAGTTCTAAGATGTTAAGTCTAAATGAAAATTTTTCCGCAGAGATGTTTCAAATGATCATTTGCACATTTTTAAACATTTTTCCATTTTTTTTTTTTTTAACCATCACAAGTCTCAATAATTCTCTTTTTCACTGGAATGATCACATTGAACGGTCTGACAGGTTATAGTTTGTTCGGAAATTAACCGTAAATAAATATGTTCGAAGTTCGATTTGTTACAAAGAGAAAAGGCAACAAATAAAATAAAAACTCCAAAAAGCAAACAAATAATGATTAATTGTAGTGATCACATGAATAAATAAATAAAAGTGGAAAACTTCCGGGGAAAAATAATAAATACCTTCCAAGCAGATGCTCGTTTGCCTTTATTGAACCAAGTTTATCATAAACTTGAGTCAAAAATTAGCAGATTGAAAGGAAAGAAAAATTCTTATCCCAGCCAAGAACGTATTTATCATTTAATTAAGTCAAGAAAGATTCTTTGGAAGTTTATTTAAAAGATTAAGCTTAGGGAATTCATTTCGAACGACATTGGAAAGAAAAAATAAACTAAATTTTTGTTTAGTTTGTTTAAAAACATTATTTTAAATTAAGGAAGAGTTGAGCTTTTATTTATATTTATGATCTTAATTTCCAGTAGCGACGTTTAAATAATGCTTTGCAATATTTTTTAGACTTGCAATTACACTAAATAAGTTTGGAATTGTTTGCAAGGAAAGGTATAAAACTTTTTTTTTTTTCCTTCTTTTTTAGAATTGAAATGTAGCATTTCATTATGTGTCTTAAAAATCTTGTATTCGCAATTAAAACAAAATGTAATTTGCATTTTTAATGAAAATGTATAAAGCATTTACGGTTTAATTTTTAATTCAACTTCAAAATTTAAAAAATTAGATGTTTTTTTTAAATGTAGTAAATTATGAATTACCATTTTGTAAGTAAGTCAAACACTTTTTCTTTTGTTTATAACTATCAAAGATATGATCATTGTGTTATTCATTCAAGTTTGGTCTTCTTTGTTGAAATGTTTAAACAGCATTTTGTTAAAATAATGCACAAGTTAAATTATAATTTATTTTAAATATTTTGTTCTTTCATTACATTTCTAATAAATGTTTTCGTAAAATAATATGCCTGAAGTATATATTAAAATGCTACTTTTTGCATAAGTAAACTAATTTTTGTGTAAAAATAATAAAATAAAAATAATGTAATAATATTTGGCTAAAAATTAAAATAATGCTCTAAATAACCTATGAGTGCTTTAAACACAGTTTAACCTATGAGTTATATTTTTGTTCTTTCCTTTACATTTCTGATTAAATGATTTCTTTTTACATGTAAAATATAATATCTTAAATGTTATAACTATTGGCATATTTACAATAAGGTTAATATAAAAATTTAACATCGTGTTAATATAAAATTTAACATCGTTTCTCAATAAGTAATCCATCCCTATTTCACGCCGATCCCTCTTTCTTTTCCTTTCAGAAGTTCAGAAAGAAAGGAATCACATTACTTTTAATTCAAGCAGACAGTCAGGTACTGCAATATATGGATAATATTTAATAAAATTCAATTAAGTGAGAAATAATAATATTAAATACTATTTTTTTGTAACATATTTATAAATTTAATTTATTTTTAATCAAATCATTAATTTTTCAAAGTTTAATTATGCATTAAAACACTGAATAATTATTCGAAACGTAAAATTTAACGCAACACATTTTGTGTTTATATAAATAAAAAATATAGTATTTAGATAATTATTTTTAACTACAAAATTAAACAGAAAATATTCAGCTTAATTTTAATTTAATTTAAAAATAAACTGTAATTTGCTTAGAATTAAAAGTTTAAACATTAAAAAAATATTTTGTTTCAAAAGAGAAGAATCTAAAACTGTATTAAGTGAATTAAAAACGTTGATTTATAATTTTTGGAAAATTAATTTTAATTAAAAATTCTGATTTCTGAAATTGACTTTTAGATTTTAAATCATAAGAATTTTAAAGAAAATTAAGTAAATGTTAAATTAAATTTTAAAAAAATGATTTTATTGTTTAAAAACAATAATTTATACTTTTATTATGTTTATAACTTCTATATAAAATACCCTGCATAAAATGAAATGAAATTAAATATATTATTAAAATGTTTTAAAAATTATTATGCAACACAAAAGTTATTTTTTTTATTAATAATTTTAATTAATAGTTAACAAACATTTTTTAATAATAAAATATATATCAAAAATTGTTAATAAGTTTTTCTTATTTTCCACTGTTTATACTCTTATTCTGATTTCAATTAAATAATTTAATTAAATTTAATAATTATTATTATTACAGATATTGCGCTGTGTAAACTGCAATAAAAATTAGAAACTCGAAGAAGTAAAAAAATATATTAAAATTTATGATGAGAAAAATGTCCTTGTAACAAGAAAATACCTCTTAATTAAACAGCTCATTTCTAATTTCCATATTTTCGTTAAAAAATCCAAAAGTTAATTTAAAAGTCGTATGTACTTCAATTAATTTAACCTCTAAAACAGATTTCTTACCTAAATTTGATCATTAATTGTATGGATAAGTTAATTTTTTTTTTATCTGCATTACTTTAAGGACTTTATAAGAAATTACTTAAAAAACCTTTAATTCGTTCGTTCTCCTTCAAATTTATTATTAATGTACAATAATTTTGTTAAATTAATTGTTCTGATTAATTTTGATATTTTTTAATTTTTTGTTGTGGGTTTTGTTTTGTTAGCAGCTTTTTTAAATTTTTATTTATTTATTATTATTTTTTTGTTAGTAGCTTTAACCATGTACCATGTGCATGATAGGAAATTTTAAGGATTAACATTAAAAAGAAACATTGGAGAAATATAGCTTAATGAATAAATTAAAATATAATTTTAAAATATGAAGTTTTTATAATTTTAAAATATGCAGTTTTTTTTATAATTGTTAAACCATGGAACCTAAACATTCTTTATAAAATAAAAAACCACCAATTAATAAATTCACGAGCGTTAATTTCATTATTAGCAACAACATTTTGATGTTGAAACATGATAAAAAATTCATTGATGCACTTGAGTTATTTCAAAGTTTTTCTATTCTTCCTAAGCAAAACATGTTTACACTTCTGAATTAAAACTTTTACCTGTTTACACATTCTTGCGATTAATAAAATTAACCTTAATTCAATTTTTTATCTTCTAGGTCCATGATTAAAAACATGAAATTTTTTTAAGCAAAAAATAATTAATTAATTGTACGTATTTAATTAGTTTAAATTTAATTGTTTATATAGTTTGCAATGAAGATGAATTTTGCTCACATATTTAATTTAAAAATACAATTCATTGATTGAATTTGCAATTATTTGCTTATATAATTTTTGTGTTTTAAAAGTCGAGTAAAATAACAATAGATTAATAATGTAGAAAAATAAAAATCATTTGAGAATTAAATCTTTTAAGCAAAAATAATAAATTAATTCAATACATTTAGTTAATTCAAATTTAATTGCATATATAATTTGTGATATAGATGCATTTTGCTACCATATTTAATTCTAAATACAAATTCATTGATTCAATGTATAAGTAATTGCTTATATTTTCTTTTTAACTTTCAATAGTCGAGGGAAATAATAATTTAATAATGCAAAAAATAAAAATCGTTTGCCAATTAAATATTTTAAGCAAAAATAATGAATAAATTGGAGGTATTTAATTAGTTCAAATTTAATTGTATATGCAATTTGCAATGAAGATACATTTTGCTCACATATTTAATTCAAAATACAAATTCATTGATTCAATGTGCAATTATATATTTTATTATATTTTAAAATTCAAGTAACATATCAATAGTTTAATAATGCAGAAAAATAAAAATTAATTGCAGATTAAATTTTTAGAGCAAGAATAATAAATTAAATGTAAGTATTTAATTAGTTCAAATCTAGTCGTATGTATAGTGCAATGAATATGCATTTTGTTCACATATTTATTTCAAACTTCAAATTTATGGATACAATTTATCATTTTTTTGAATCATTGAATGCATTTTAAAACCCATCGAGTTAAATTACAAAATTTTAATAAAGCATAAAGATCATTTGTCATCACTTAATAGTTTAAACAAAAATAGTTGAATTAAAAAACATCATTAAAAGCCGTATAAATGGACGTTGTTTTTGGAAACAATGTTATGAATTATTGTAATTAATGATGCTTTTCAATGTTCACGATCTTTTAATAATGTTTTTCTAAATAGAGTTTTTGCTTTTAAATTGAATACAAAACAATTTCAGATTAACCATTTGATTTTAATCTTATGTATTTAACTAGGATTATTAAGTATAATAATAAAGATTATTAAGTATTGAACATAGATAAAATAAAAATTAAATAATGTAAATAAAACTCATCAATTAAAAATAAAAATGCATATAATTACAAATTTTATCAATGAATTTGTATTTTAGATTAATTAAAAATGCTCCTTCTAAAAATAGGATTTACATTTAAATGGAATACAAAAATAACTTGAGATTAACCATTCGTTTTCAATCTTAAGTATTTAATTAGTAATATTAATTATATAAACACAGATTAAATAAAAATTATATAATATAATAAAACTAAACATCAATTACAAAATAAAAATGAATATAATTGCAAATTTCATCAATGAATTTGTGTTTTAAATTTGTTAAAAATTCTCATTCTAAATATAGGTTTTACATTTAAATTGAATACAAAACAGTTTGAAATTTACCATTTGTTTTTAATCTTATGTATTTAATTAGAATTATTAAGCATATAAACACCGATTAAATAAAAAACTAAATAATATAATAAAACTGAACGTCCATCAAAAATTAAAAATGCATATAATTTCAAATTTTATTAATTAATTTGTATTTTAAATTTATTAAAAATAAATTAGTAAGTAGTAATAGTGTAATGTGGTATTATTTAGTATATAAAAACAGTTTAAATTAAAATTTAAATAATATAATAAAACAAAACATAAATTAAAAAATACAAAATATACATATTTTTTAATTCTGTAAAGGAATGCATTTGTATAAAAGAAAGGAGATATTTATTAATAAATTTTATTGTACTTTACAGGAATAAGAAAATATAATTGAAAGCCATAACATTTGATTTTTTTTTAGTTTAAACATTTTTCCACATATAAGGAGACATATTCACTCATTAAAAACACCATAAACATTAATTAAAGAATTTATTATAATTGGTTACATTTTTTCCTTCGTTAGCTTTTTAGAATTCAATTAGAATTATGGAAAGTAAAAGAAAACTCAATAAATATTTTCGGTACCGACATTATCCGCGTAATTTGAGAAAAGTTAGCAAATACATTAAATTAAGAAAAAAAGGAAAAATTCAATTTCCTTTCTTTTGTCAATTTACACGAAAATTTCTCATTTTTAATGATTCAATAAATGTCAAAGAGAATTACCGCAATTAAAATGGAAAAAAAATGAACAAGAAAAACATTTAAATTTTCGATATTATGATAGAGAATTCACTGATGGTGGCGAACAAAACAATAAAAAAGCGTTCAGAAATATATCATCACTTAATTACACATTTTGTTTTAATTTAAGTTTTCCTTTCACAAAAATTAGCTTTTTAAAACATTGTTATTAAATGCTTTAGTTTTCTAAAAATAGAAAATGCTACCTAATTAAAAGCTAGAAAATTTAAATTAAATTATAGATTTATAAATTTTATCATAGCACAATTTCATTGTTTATGAGACATAGGAAACAGATGAAAAATTATTTACATTTAATTTTGTATTTTCTTTTGAAATAAAATGTAAGTTTAAACTAATTCTAATATGTTTATTAAAAATATTGATCTAAATTAATTAGGTATTTAATAATTACTTAAAACTAGGAACTTATTCGTAATTATTAATATGTATTTTCTAAATTTCACTTAACACACAATGAAAATAAAACACAACACAATGAAAAATAAAATATTTCTGAAAATAAAATAAAATTAACATTAACTACATAATATTAAAGAAATGTAAAATTCCTATAAACTAATTTTACATTTATGAAAAAAAATCCCTTTTATGTAAAATTACTATAAATCTTAAAAATTATATGATTTATAGTAGTTATAATATTACTAAAATCACTGCTATGTAAAATTACTAAAATTAAATTTAGCTATATAAATTTTTAGAATATTTTTATTCCTTTTACATATTTTCTGATAATTAAACCAGCTCTACATATCTTGCATATATATATATATATATTGATAAATATATGCATGTTAAATTAATTAAATGTACTTCAATATAATTAGAATATTGGCGTAAATAGATTTATTTATATTTAAATAGTTTAGGTAGAACAGTAATTCACTTTATTGCATTAATATATTTTTACTACATATCCAATTCTTAATGGAGTTACTTTTTACCATCTTTCCTTAAAATCAAAAATTAAAATGAAATAAAATATTCTGTAGTCTTTTAATAAGAACATTTTTTTTAATAAAATTTCTCTTTGAAAAAAAAATTTAAAACCAATAATTCTGAAAGCATTTTTTACGTTATATCGTAATTTTATTCAGGTTTTCCATCCTTTCAAATTAAATTCACTACCTTCTTTTTAAAACACGAATCTGATAGAATATTTGATATGCTTAGTAAACCTCAATTTTTTTCTTTTCACTTAAGAAAGTTCCAGATTAACATGTAACGACTGTAAAGATTAAAAAAAAAAATAATAATTCATTTAACACGATATCTCTAAAATGCTAATTAAATGTATAATTTATTGCTGTAATAAACATTTTTAAGATAATTTTTTTTTAAAGAAGGTGGGTGATATTTTTTAAGTTTGTAATATTTTATCAGATATTTGCAACAGTTGCAAATATTTCAATCAAATTAATGTTTAGAATTACTATTAAAATTATATTAAAATACTATTAAAAATACTATTAAGCACTAAAAATATTAATTATTACAATTAAAAAGTATGCAGCAAAAAACACCATAACATGTTTTTAAAGATTTCAAAATAAAGATAACGAAGATGTTTTTGTTTTAAATTCTTTTAGAACGAAATCAGTTATTTCCCATGTTTTTCGTGTATATATATTTTGTAAATTACACTTAAATTTGAAAAGAACGAAAAATAAAATACTCCAGTAAATAAAATAAAAAATAACGTTATCTACATAAAGTTAAAGAAATGTAAAATTACTGCTATATAAAATTACTAAAATTAAATTTAGCCATATAAATATTTAGAATATTTATATTCCTTTTTATATATTTCCTCATATTAAAACTATTTTTACATATCACGCATAGATATATTTGGATAAATATATGCATGCTAAATTAATTAAATGTACTTCAATATAATTAGAATATTGGCGTAAATAGATTTATTTATATTTATATACTTTAGGTAGAACAGTAATTCACTTTATTGCATTAATATATTTTTACTACATATCCAGTTCTTAATAAGTTATGAATGGAGTTACTTTACCATCTTTCCTTAAAATAAAAAAAATTAAAATGAAATAAAATATTCTGTAGTCTTTTAATAAGAACATTTTTTTATGAAATTTCTCTTTGAAAAAAAAAATTTAAAAACCAATAATTCTGAAAGCATTTTTTACGTTATATCGTAATTTTATTCAGGTTTTTCATCGTTTTTAAATTAAATTCCTTCCTTTTTTTTGAAGTACGAATCTGATAGAATATTTGATACGCTTAGTAAACCTCAAATATTTCTTTTCACTTAAGAAAGTTCCAGATTAACATGTAACGACTGTAAAGATTAAAAAAAAAAAATAATAATTCATTTAACACGATATCTCTAAAATGCAAATTAAATGTATAATTTATTGCTGTATTAAATATTTTTAAGATCATTTTATTTTTACAGAAGTTGGATGGAATTCTTTAAGTTCTAGTTTGTTAGATATTTTCTACAGTAACAAATATTTCAATCAAATTATTTTGTAGAATTATTATTAAAATAATATTAAAAATACTATTAATATTACTATAAAATACTATTAATATTATTATTAAATACTAAAAATATTATTAATAATTATTAAAAAAATACTTTGCAAAAAATGAAAAGAATTTTTAAAGACTTCGAAATAAGGATCAGGCAGATATTTTTGATGATAAAAAATATTATTAATTACTATTAAAAATTATGTAGCAAAAATCAATAAGAATTTTAAAAATTTTAAAATAACGATCTGGCGTGATATTTTTGATGATAAAAAATATTATTATTAATTACTATTAAAAAGTATGTAGCAAAATCAATAAGAATTTTAAAAATTTTAAAATAACGATCTGGCAGATATTTTTGACATTAAAAATATTAGTAATTACTATTAAAAAGTATACAGCAAAAATCGATAAGAAATTTTAGTTTTCAAAACAAGCATCAGGCAAATATTTTTTTGTTTTAAATTCTTTTAAAACGAAATGCCTTTATTTTTTATATAAATCCAAATTATTTAGTAGAACTAAAATTATTTTACCTATATCCAAACGTTACAGTTTATTTTCAGAATCATATTTTCGACAGGTATAATGGTTAAATTATAGAGATTACAGTTAATGTGCAATTTTCAACTATCTATAAATACAACAAAATATTTAAACATAGCCATTAGTTTTGAAATATTATTTTCCCTTTTTATAAACACTGTAAATGTTTATTCCCAAAATAATGGGTTTTCTTTGACCTCTATATTGCCTAACCATTCTATTATTATCCTTGAAATTATAGAGTTACCTAATATTTGGCAAAACTGCAAAGCAACATGATTGTCAGTCAAAAAATAAAGTATCCAATCCATAATGGGCGGCCATTTTTGACCGGTGCTACATCATAAGTCTGACATAAATAATACTTTGAGACTTCAGTATGAAACGACTTCATTTAGCGCTCTTTGACTACAAAGGAAGGTTTTTTTAAATCCATTTTCTGCAACACGCTGCTAGTCTGTGAAATGACGCTGAGTTGGGTTTGGGTTGTCAGTTACAGAAATGGGGTTCGTAATTACTTTTTAATGAGGTCAGAAAAGTAATGAGATTTATTTCAAAAGTAGTTTTTCTATGTTGAAGAAAACTGTAGAGGGTCGTATTATGTTTAGATACTAGTTTAGTTTAAAAATGTTTTTAAATTTTATAACCATAATTAATGGTTTAATATTGATTAAAATATCTAAATAAATAAATGAGGCTTAAAGAAAAAAAAAAAAAACTGTCATAACGGAACTGAAATGAAATAACTGTATAAACTGTTAACAAACTGTATAACTGAAATAACTATAGAGTTGTTACAGAATATTAACTATAAGTTTTTTGAAGTAATTATGTTTTAAATATTTATTACTTTCTGTTCATAAATTTCGTTATATAAGAATTTTTTTCTTTTGAATTGTGAGTAGTAACTTTATATGAGAATAAATAAATTTTTGACATTTTAAATTTATTATTACTTTTTTACTATTATTTTACTAGTATTTATGTCTTTTATAAACATCAAAATATATATTACTTTGGCTTTTTAGGAAAAAAAATAGAAAATATAAAATCGATTGAAATAGGTTTTGAATTTATTATGCAATTTCCATCCCTCTATACCTAAATATTTAAATGTTGTTATTAATATTAAATAATTATTAAAATACATAAATATAAAAAATAATTCTATTATAAAAATATATTTTTTATTTTATTTTAAAAAACTACATAAAGTCGTTTTCTTGCTTTTTGATTAGGCAACAAACAAAGAAATTGAAATCTCTCAAAGAAAAAGAAATTGAAAACCCTTCAATGTTATATATCATATAACATAATATTTTTTTACCTATGCCCAAAACTTACATAAATATATTTAATTTTTATAATCAATATACATAAAATAATATTTTATTATTCTCTAAGTAATAAACCTTCATACCTTTTTAACAAATATATATATACATATAATTTTATTATTCAACTACATCCTCTCTGTTAAAAATTTCTGATAGCAATTATAAATAATAATTATCCACAAAATGAATAAAAATATCTGAACCTTCTGATACTGTTGAAAAATGTGTTTCAACTGGTTTTCTTTATTTAGGGACACTTTTCTTACAAAAATAAAAAATCTCTTAAAGTAAATTAAATATGGCCATCTTTTCTTAAAGTAAATTAAATATGGCCATTAGAATTTATTAGTCTTCTTTATAAATTTACAAAAAAATGTTGAAAATAATTATTATTAATTTTAGATATGACAAATGATTAAAATATATTATGGCATGAATATTTTCATTTGATTCAATGATTGTTCTTAGAATTCCAATACTACGGGTATATTAAATGATCGTTCATAGAATTCCAATACAAAGGGTATATGAAAACTGTCAAACTGAATCATATAAGTAATATATATATTAATTTATAATTAAAATTATTGTAAAATAATTTAAATTTGCAATATAAATTTAATTTCAGAAAGATATGTGATGCCACGAATATTGTCATTTGATTCAATGATCGTTAATAGAATTTAAATACAAAGGTCATATGTAGAAATTTCAAACTGAATTATATAAGCAATATTAAATTAATGAAAATATGTAGTTATGCATTTAATTTCAATTCGTCCTTTTTATAATTATAAACATTAATCGTATCAGATAAATACAAAGATTAAGAAGTAAATGTAAGTATTTGTTTTGTTAAAATTTGTATTATTAACAATTGTTAAAAAACAGGAAAACTCTTTTTATCTAAAAACGAGTGCAATAAAGTAAATGGTATTTCGTTACGAAAAACATAAAATTATTTGCAGTGTATCTAAAAATGTAAAAATGGATTAAAGAAAATATCTGAGTTTATCATTTAAAAGCAAGGAAATATCAAAAATAAGCATTTTAAATTATTGTTAGAAGTAGTTAAGTAAAAATTTTGCTGTTCAGAAGAATGGTGTTGTGTTTGGGAATTTTGAAAACTTTATAAATTTAGATATAGAAATTTAAGTTTTTAACCAAATAGTAATATTACATTATTTAATATAAAGATTCAAATATATAGTTAAATAGAATGACTTTCATTTGAAGCTTCTATTTAACTGAATTTATTCTGAAATGTCTAGGTTTAGCAATTAAAATATAAATTAAAAAAATATTCTTACTTAAATTAAAAATAAAGTAATTTATTAAAATATGCAATATTATTTTTCGAACTGTAATAAAACGCTATGAAAATTTGTTTTTTGAAGAGAAATTTTCTTCACATGTCAATATCCATTAATTTTGTACTCTCCTTAGAACAACAACAACAACAACAAAAAAAAAAAGAGGGCCTTGATGGCTCAGCATTTCATTTAAACTCAATAAAATGTTCTGTAAGAATTTTATAAAAGAATTAACCATAATTTGTTTGGTTAAGAAAAATAATTATTTTTATATGAAGGAAAAAAAAATTAATTATTAATTTAAAACTATTTATAATCGCTTGAAAATTTTGTGCTTAACTATTACTAACAATCATTTTAAAAGCTCAATTAACTCAAATGTGTTCTTTAATATATTTTATATTTTTAAATACACTACAAATAATTTTATGTTTTGCATTACGAAATACCATTAAATTTATTGCAAGCATTTTAATTAAAAATAATAAAAAGTTTCTAGTTTTAATTATTAAAATTTTATGGAAAATAAAATTTTTACTATTTAAACAATATTTCTGGGAATAATTTTTATGTTTTTAATTAAAAGGATTTTTTTATTGTTGTTCCAAGTATAATTATTAGTGTTCACATACTAAAAACTTTGCAATCAGTAAAGAAAAAAATTTTTTGTAACTTTTTATAACATATTTATTTTAAGGCATAATATGCTAAATTAATAATAAAATTAATTATATCAAATATTTGATAAATGTTCGTTAATTTGTAATTATAAATTTGTTTTAAAAAAGTTAGATAAACAGATGGAAAAAAACTAATTTCAGCACACAATTTATAATAAAAGTAACCTTTTGTTAAATTATAAAAAATCTAAAATATGTCAAATATTAGTGATTAATACTTTTTAAAAGTTTTTATTTGTTAACCTTCTCTCCATTTTTTTTGTTTAAATCTATAAAAGATTTTTTTTTTTGCAAAACAAAGTCTGTAATTTTGAATGCATTCAAAGTTAAACAAACCATGTTAAAAACAAATGCATGTTTTTCAATACATTTATACAATTAATGGAAATAACAAAAATATGTTGAAACATCTTTTGTAACAAATTTTGATATGATTAATATTTTTTTGTCCTTACTGAAATATACATGATAATAGAAATAAAATTAATTGGCAAACATTTTTTATATGAGAACTATTTCTGATTATTCATTAGTTTTTATTTATACTCAAAAAAGAAAATCTTATTAGAAAACAATTTTTTTTATTATGTTTACATAATATTTAAATATCTATGAATAAATTAACATGGCCATAGATTAATTTGAAAACAATTTATTGGGATAATGTAATTTAACAATTTATTAATTATTTATTAACAATTATTTACAATCTTTAATTAACAATTTATTAGTATTTACAATATTTTAGGGATAACTTTTAATGCATTCATATTCTTTAATACTAGTGCACAAATTAGTAATGATTATCAATAATACAACTATTTGTAGATTTGTTTACATCGCTTTGACCATGATTCCAATACATGTAGTATTATTTCTAGCTATGATTTCAATACACATATTATCATTTCTGCCTATGATTCCAATGCAAGCAGTATTACTGATTTCCAATGCAGGTAGTATTATGATTCCAATGTACGTAGTATTATTTCTGATATGATTCCAGTGCAAGTAGTATTATTTCTGATTATGATTCCAATGTAGGTAGTATTATTTCTGGCTATGATTCCAGTGCAAGTAGTATTATTTCTGGTTATGATTCCAATGTACGTAGTATTATTTCTGACTATGATTCCAGTGCAAGTAGTAATACTTCTGGTTATGATTCCAATGCACGTAGTATTATTTCTGGCTATGATTCCAGTGCAAGTAGTATTATTTCTGGTTATGATTCCAGTACACGTAGTATTTTTTTGATTCCAATACACGAGTATTTTTTTTCTTTACTTTCTTTTGAAATTCCTTTTTTAAGCTAAAAAGGAAGGTTCCTCGGTGTAAATTTTGCTCTTGTTTTTAGTTCATTTTATAAATGCCCTCATAAAAAATAATCACATGATGCAGCAAGATATCCAATATAATCACGTGATGATATCCACAATCCACTGAATTAAAAAGTTTTTCACTCGTGATATATTAAAATATTAAACGACTACCTTTGTAAATGTTATTTTCGTGGTTTATAATGTTTATTTTTAACTATGAATCCATAAATATGAAATAAATGAAATATAATAAAACCAAATTAAATATAACTGGAAGCAAAAATAGCTTTTAATTCTTCAAAGAAAACTACAGTGGGACTTTAACTCCAAAAGGTAACTTGAAATTTTTACCTCTACCTTCCCCGGGCCTGAAAACAAAAAGAAAAACTGCTTATACATTTTCCTTTTTGTTGTTTGAAGCAAATGGAACTGGAAGCAAAAATTAATATTTAATTCTTCTTTAAAGAAATTAAGTCAGCTTTTAGCTTGATCAGATTTATTCTGTAGAAACTGTACATGATGTGCATTCTAAAACAATTTTTATCTAAGCCATTTTTTTGCGGGTTATTAATGCTTCCTTCAAATGTCCCGGCTCAAAGAAAACAACAGCGTGTCTTTAGCTCCAAGAGGTAACTTAAAACTTTTACCTCCACCTTCGTCCCCGGGCCTTAAAACGAAAAGAAAAACTGCTTATACATTTTCCTTTTGTTGTTGCCTTCAATTCAACTTTTCTTCCTGCCGTAAGCCGGCTTTTATTTTACGTACTTTATTTTCTTCCAAACGGGAAACTGTCATTACTTCAGGATTTCGTTGTAAACTAAAAGCCCGGAGATATACTCCCGGACCTAAATCACATTTTCCGACGTCCCTGCGCTACCTTTAAGAAAGCAATAAAACCTTTCAGCTAACTTCAGCCGAGCACTCAAGCTATCAGCTGGGCTTACATTTACAAGTTACTGACAAATGACCGCCGCTCGACGTACGGATGCAATTGCTTTTCCACCTCGCCTGCCTCCAACTTTTTGAATACTTTTCGAGTATTTAACGACGTCTTTAAGGAACGGGGAGCGAATAAATTGGGGAAAATAGACTGAGGAGGCGATTTAAAAATACTACCTGTCTTTGTTTTGCTTTTCAATTGCTCCAAGTCGCTTATTTCGCGGAATGATGGATATTAATTTCAAAGGGTTCATTGAAAGGGCAATCTAATCTGTTATATTGCATATTATTTCATAGAAATATAAGTCCAGTTAACCTGGTGAATAACGTGTTGTGTTTCTGTTAAAGTAAACTGACAAACGAAGGAGAATCTCAAATTATGTGCCTATGGTTAAAGGATTCAATATTTTACACCTGTGGAGAAAGTTAAGAATTGCATTATATTATTTCACTAGTGCTTATTATTTCACAGAAAATATAGATGAGGTAACCTGGTGAATAAGATGTTTTGTTTCTGAGTATAATCCCGCGTAGAAAGTGAAGAAATGCATTATATTATTTCACATAAAATATAAGTTCAGGTAACCTGGCGAATAACGTGTGGTGCTCCTAAAAATAAAATTACCATCTTCCAAACCAACAAACAAATAAGAATCACATATTTTGTGTCTATGGTCAATGTACAGTAAAAAATTTAATCTTTTGCTCCTGGGGAAAACACTGAAAATGTAACTTTTACCATGCTACAAAATCATGAAATCCTAAACTCGCCTCTATAAAAATTTTAAATTCAGTTACATTAAAATATGGATTGGATTGAACCAAATTCATGGACAGAATAAAAACATCAATTTAATAAAATTTATAAGCAAAAATGAACAATTAATCATCCTAAAAACCATTACCCTTAAAATATTAATTGAACTTATCGATGTCCGTTCTTTCACTTTAAATAACAGCCTTCTGTGGTTGATTTTTTACTCCATAGATAAAAAACTGTTCTGACATGTGCATACTATGTCATACCATGATACCATGTATATAAATAATGTTTAGTTCTGTATTGTATTGTATACATTTTCATTTCATTTATCCTTGTCAGATCATACGTTATAAAAATTCTTTGAATAACTGCTATTCTGTAACAGGAAGTTTAATGGAGTTGAATTTTTTGTATTATATCTACACACTTCTCATTTTAATTTGTGGGGAGGTTTTCTACAGTACTCTGGATAAAAAGAAGAATATATATAAACAATGAATTAATAATGTGAATAATGTGAATTAAAGGCCAATTTAGCTGTCCTCCTTTTATTGTTCTCGAGGATGGGGGGGGATATTAAAAACCGTCAAGATGGTGAGTGTTATCTTAGAGGGTTTCTTGTTGTATCATTATTCATTGGGACACACAATAAGTAACGCTGAATATGTCACATATGTAATCACCTGCCATAACTAACGTCTATTGATTAGCTCAGTATTCGAACACAAGTCGATACAGAAAACATGGAGAAATCAATTCGATACCCTCAACACGAACACAACAACAACTCGGTATGCATAGCTCAAACACAACTCGATACACATCAACCCAAACACATCTCGGTGCACAAAACCCGATCAAACAACTAGATTCCCACACCCAGAACACTAACTCGATGCACACAACCCGAATACACCAACATCGTCCACACAACTTCGATGAACTCAACCGTTCGTTACACAATCTGAAAACGACAACTCCAATATACATAGAGCCAGAACAGATTAATTCGGCATAAACAACCCAAACACAATAACATCTTACAACCTGAACACAACTCGAAACACACAACCCGAAAATATCAATTCGGTATGCATAAGCCATAATACATCAAACTCCTACACAGAACCACTTTGTCTCGATATATAAGAATACAACTCAGCATAAAATTGTAAAAAAAAAAAAAACATGACAAAATCTAATATACCAATAACATATGTACATCTTTCTCGATATCTTATTAATAATTAATGTACAACAATATAAAGGCAGCTTCAAGTTTCATTATAAAATGTAATTACACTTTTGTTTATACAAAATGAACATTTAAAAACATTAAGTAAAACAATACGCAACCATCTAATCATCTTCTAAGGTAACTAATTTATATGTAAATAAAGAACAAATGCAAAGATAATGGTATGCCTCATTAAATTATTTTAACATTAAAAGTAATTTTTTGAAAGTTTCTCAGTTTCGTTATAAACTTTAAACCTGAAATATGATTCGTCTCTTAATTAATAATGAAAAAAGAAATAAAACTTAAAATGTACTATATTCAGTGTTTAATTTACTATATATATATATAAATTACCATATGTATTAAGTATAAAAACTGTACAAAAATTTCTATTAAAAATATATTTATCACTATATGATTTGTTTATATATATGCAGGGTGATTATAATTAAAGCCCCACTTTCAAATTGCTGTAAAATAAAAGAACCACACAAATCACAATGCTTCGAATCTAAACTGAAGATACTTGAAGAAGGGCGAAACGATACGGCATAAAAAAAACAATTCCACTAATTTTTCCATTCATTTTGGTATGATCTCATCGTGGTGTATGAGCTTTCTACGAATAGTGTCACAACTTTTAAATGAGTTGGAAGTCATTTGTTCCGTCAAAAAACAGAAACAATCAAGCACACTGAACATTACAGTTGATTTAATGGGCAACTCATGCCTAATACGTTGTCATTTCAAATCAAGATAGCACTGGAAGACGAATTCACTTTATTTATGCCACTTACAGCGCCATCTATTAATACACTTTGGAACTTTATTGATTTACAACGTATTTAGCATGAGTTGCGCATTAAACCAACTGCAGTGTTCAATGCTTGATTGTTTCGGTTTTTTGACGGAAAAAAAATTTGCAAGTCCTTCAACAGCTGTGATACTGTTAGTGGAAAACCCATCCACCACTGTAAGGTCATACCAAATTGGATGGGAAAATTCAGTGGAACTTTTTTGATGCCATACCATTCCCTTTTCAAGGTGTCTTCAGTTCAAATTTGACCTCATTGTGACGGGTGGTTCTTTTTTAACGGTATCTTCAAAGTGGGACTTTAATTATAATCACCCTGTATATATATATTTCACAATAAAAACTTATATTCGATTGTACAACAGCATTTTTTCTGGATTATTTTTCTTAAATTTAAGCTTAAACTTCAACCTATTCATGTTTAAATCACATTTCAAATTAAAATCAACCCTTGAATGCATTTTGTGCGGAATATATATTCGAAAATTTATCAGTGTCCAAGAACTTGAAAGTTGGCTCCTAATCCTTCGTTAAATAAAGGCGAAAATCCATTCACCGAGGATTAGGCGACCACAGGAAGAGTCAGTGCGAAGGGAGATTAAAATTGACGTTTCGTTTGGCTTCGAGCAAAAGAATCCAAGAGTCTGAAAGGGCCCTTTCTGCCACAGTAATCCGTTTGCAGTTGTCCTCATTTAGTATTACAATCCCTCTCAAGATTTAGTCTGGATTATTCTCATTCATAGGTCCTTGGCTGGAGAAGTTAGACGCAGTGATTTTTCTCAATGAAAATAAATGTAATAACTTTTGGTAAAACTTATTCTGCTTGATGGTTACCGAAAATGATGTAAAAAATCAGAGAAACTGCTATTTTTTAATAAGTAAAGCTTTTAAAAATTACACAACATGCATAAAATAACGTTTAATCATAATAAAGCATACAAATTGAGGTTATCTTATACTATCATTGGACATGTGGCAAAAAGTCACCTTCAAAAGCGTTTGAAATTTCTACTTGCCGAAACTGTATAGTTATTGGTTTGGCTTGCCACTATACCACTTCATTTTTGGGCACACTTTGGGCTAATTAGACCGGTATCAACAGTTTAACGTGGATTTCGAGTCACTGACAAACATCCATACCACCGCCAGGATTCGAACATGAAGCCTGTGGTACCAAACGCTAGAGAGCTAGCCATCTGGCCATCATGCCACACAGCTTAGAGAAGTTTAGCGTTTGTTTTATTTTAGATATGTATTCTAAATTTATTTATCTAAAGTATTACTATGAGAATAACTGGGTAAGTAAAATTAGCTAGGATCAATTCTAGGTGACACGACCTTCTTTTACGTGTTAAATTATTTGGTAGCACATGGAAGCACAATGTTTTAGTTTATTAAATTTATTTTATGTCTTGGTTCAAAATAATCTTTTTTGAACAGCTTTCGAAAATGTGAAAATCAACTTCAATTAGCACTGTAAGCCCAACAGCGCTCCCTATCGGATGCCGTTCAAACCATTTTCTAAGTACTCCTGGCACTAACAAAATCAAACCGTGAAATTTTCAGCAAAATCGGTCGAGTAGTTTTTGAGTCTATAATGTGCACAGCATATGGACATTGCCTTTATTTATGCAGATTTATTCGGCCACGTATTCATTTATTGCATTGCTTCAACGACTTAACTATCACAATTATAGAATTTGATTTGCCAACAGTTAAATCTGAATATGAATTCTAGCTAATAGACAATTGGTTATTGTATTAGCTACATTTTAGTTAAACTTTAGCCATTTGAAATATTAAAACGGAACGAATATTTTGTCGGGGTTGTTTTACATATGAAAATAATAACTATAATTTTGAGCTGAAGCTATCCATAATACTCTTCTGGATAGATTTAAAGAAACATTACTAATTCTGAAACATATGTCTGTTGAATTTTACAACATAAATATAGAGAACCATTTAATTGGGCCATAGCTTTGTTAACCTTTTGTAATGAATTTTTTGAATCTTTGTTATAATCGTATGAATAGTGTACAATGTCAATAAAATTGCTAACTTAAAAAGTACTTTTAATTGTATGTATTGTACTATGTCAGTGCTGTTATATTATTACAGAAAAAAAGTATTCTGTACTATAAATTAAGTAATTTAACAAAATGAATAGTTTAAAAAAAATGTATGCACAATTATAAATGATTTCTTAAAAATATTCAATAAGGAAAAAAAATATAATGAATTTATGAGTAATACATAAATAATATAATGGTTTTATGAGTAATACATAAATAATATAATGCCTTTATCAGTAATACATAAATAATGTAATGACATAAAATAATGTAATGACTTGTGTGGCAATCCATACATAATGTAATGACTAAATGTGAGTAAAATTCTGTTTTCAATGAAATACTGATATTTTTCATAAAATTAAATGAAATGTACACTTTTCATCTGGTAAATTCTTAATGATTTTGTTTCTTTTACAAACAAAAAGATAACAAAAACAGAGATTTTGTATAAAAGAATAAAGATAACAAAGAGTTTGAGGGAAACAAAAGTTTCGTTTTCGTTAATTAAACAAAAGATTAATTTAGATTCTGTAAAGGATATTTTTTTAAGATGTAATTGTTTAGTGATATTATAAAGTAAACAATCGACATCCATTGTAATAAATTCACTCAATCGCGTCTTTTATTAAAAAAAAATTTATTAATAAATTGGATTAAATATTACAGATATAGTATTTAATCTTTTGTGGTGACTGGTGTTTAATGTTAATGATAAAAAGCATAAAGTATTAGTTATGTATCAGTATTTGAATTTATTGTTTAATTACCACTGCTTTTAATGCATTTCTGTAATTCATGAATTTTGATCATCACTTGATGTTTCTCAGTACTTATGAATGTGATAAAAAATTCAATTCTAGAGCCTGAATGGCCGAGTGTCTAGCGTTTGGTGACATGTTTCGGGTTTGAGTGCCATGCATGTCTGGTTCGGAATCCACTTTAAGCCATAGGTCTCGGTCTAATATGATGGTAATTAACTTCAACCCTCGTGGTTCCTAACTAAAGTGAAGCTGCATATTACCCTTATCCATGGCCCAGTCACCTGCGACGTGATCTTCTGGACTGTGTGTAAGCTCTCCTGAAGTAGGGGGATTATTTACAACAATAAAACAAAACAAAATCAATTCTTTTTTTTTTTTCCCCAATTGAAATGAAAAATTCATTCCTTTACTTATACAATTTATAAGGAAACAATATCATTATAATTTAAATAAATTCTGAAAATTACATTGCAATTTTCGAATACATGTGATGTGAATTTTTTTTAAATTTACAAATGAATTTAAACTGTATGCTTGTTAATCAAATTCATATCATGTATTACTGTATTCAACAACAAACTTGTACAACAAACACTATGTTCAACAACAAACTTGTACACTATGTTCTACAACAAACTTGTACACTATATTCAACATGTATTACTATATTCAACTTGTTTTGAATATGAATACATTTCATGAATTCATTTTTAAACAAGATTTTGTTGACAGTTCCTAAATTTAATAAAAAATCAATATTTAAGCCAGTTTATCAGATTAAAATATTCTTTTCAATTTATTCTTTTCAGTCGTACCACAACTGAATCTCCGATTGGGCAGCAAGTTGCGCCATTCCAACATCCTGGAGGGCAACGACGTCTACTTCGAGTGCAACATCAAGGCCTCCCCCTGGGTGCACGAGACGGGGTGGAGGTTCGAGGGTCAGGAGCTGGTCACCAACATCTCCGCGGGGGTCATCGTCAGCAACCAGTCACTGGTGCTGCAGAAGGTGCAGAGGGAGGAACAGAGGGAGGTACAGCTGTACAGGAACCAACAGCGAAGGACAAGGCGAAAGCAATCACGTGTATCTCAGAGTGCAGTGTAAGTAGCTAATGTTTTTATTTATTTAATTTTTTATAAATATAAGATGTTTGGGAAGTTATAGCAGTTTAAAAAAATCATTTGAAATAGGCACAAAAACTGTTTGTGTGCTTATACAAGAGAAGTATCAGCTGTTATGGAATTCGAAGATACTCTTTCTACAATCTGCATTGGAGTTTGAAGTACCTCGTGCTCAATTAGTAATATTTTTGCCTCACAGCTTATGTTTGTAACAGCGAAAGTACAAAAGAATGTGACAGATTTAAAAATAATAATGGAAAGGATAGTAAATATGCTATACTACTTTGATTCTGGCAATATTACAAGAACCATAACGAGACTTAGGATACAAGTTTCCTACCATGCGTATTAATAAGTGTATGCGCATACAACTATTGTATTTGCCTACGAGGTTGAAATTTTTCCTAACATGATAACAAATAACAAAACTAAAATTTATTTTCATAATAATACAGTTTTAAAAGGAAAAATTCTACAAAAAAATCATTTATCTTTTGTTACAAAAAGTGAAAATAAAATTAAAATAAATAAATAAATGTATTTTTGTAACAATTTTAGTATACAAAAAACGCTATAGTTAAGTGACATATTTATATGAGCAATTGTTCTCAACAATAAGACTCATAAATCTATAATCGTGACGGTATTTCGTGTTGTTTTTAAAGTGAATATTAGATATAAATAAAATATTTTATACAATACTACTTTTTAACTGAATCCAGACTAACAGATATGCATTGAAAAAGGAAATTGGGACGTGTCATGGGGATTGTGATACCCTATATATGCATCTTCGATTGACAGTCAAGTTTTCAGTTGGTTGTTTCCTGAGTATTATCTTATATGACAATGAAACACATGGCCCTTAATATTCTTCCCGAAAAATATCATTTTTTCCTTATACATCGACTAAAAATTTCTAACATACATTAATGAAAAAAAAAAAAAAAATAACCGATATATATGTCTGAATACTTACAAAAAAACTTATAATAAAAATTTATATAAAAAACGAAATAAAAAAAAAAAAATTAATTACTTATTATTTGCAGACGTAAGTGAAACAGTGTGCATCATTTACTATGAATAAAAATTTCAATATTCTCAAAAGCAAAAAAACATTAGGATTTTATTCCCAAGTGCACACCATTTTACTCTAACATTTATGGATTACATAAATATATTTCAGCAGTATTACTACATTATTATACTATCCATATAGATCTAATGATATGAAAAGAGAAATGTTTGTAAAAAAAAAAAAAAAAAAAAGATCACGCTACAGATCATGTAGAAAGAATGTGTAACATGATTCATATATGGTGTGTATTACAAAAGAGTTTGATTTTTATGACAGTTATAGTTATAGAAAATGTGTGAGGAGACTATTATTTGTTCATTAACTTTTATTGATAGCATTTGTATTGATTCAGGAGATCGAATCCCTCTCTTTCAAATTAATACTTAAATAGTATTAGATAGTAAATTAAAAGTAAATATTTAACTATACACCATACTTATTGGAAAATATCATTTTTCCTTATACATCGACTGAAAATTTTAACATACATCAATGAAACAAAAACAAATCATCGACATATATATACTTCAGAAGAAAACTTATCAATGTTTATTGTATATTTTTGTTATAAGTAAAGATTTATCTAAATTTGGAAAATGAAATTAAAAATAATTAATTACATATTGAGTTTAAAAAGCTATATTCTTTCTTTTAAATATTCTTTCATTCTTGTACCATTGTTTTATGTTGTACCGTTTTTCTACTATCGTTGTACAATATCTACAAAATGTTATGTCTTTTTATTTATACGTCTTAAATCTGAGAGATATTTGGTTACAATAATTTTGCTTACAAAAATGAGCATCTGTAAGGTGACATAAAACACAATTCTGATAAGTTCCATATTTATGTGTAGCTATAACTTATACCTTTTCTGTTAGTCTAGACGACTTTCTTATTTATATTTCAGATCTTTCCATTACTTATCATCTGATATGGAACTTATTTTTACCAAAATAAGTAGTTAATAAGAACTTATCTATAATGAAACTCATATATTCTTATCACAAAATATTTATTATATTTACAAGTGAATTTTTATTCTTAATATTTGCAGACATAAGTGAAACAGTATGCCTTATCTATGAATAAAAATGTTTAACGTTCTCTGTAGCAAAATTGAAAAGCAAAATATACTAGGCCGTTATTCCCTTGTGTACTCCATTTTACTATATCATTTATGGATTTATCAAGTATGTTTCTACAGTATTAATACATTATTATTTTTATCACATATATCTAATAATAGGAAAAGAGAAATGTTTGCAACAAAAATTGCTCAAGATATTCTCTTTTTAATGTATCTTATCTAAATACAATGTATTACTTTGTTTTATCTCAAGACATTTGCACTTATTAATTACAGAAAGCATGCCTGTGTTACAGATAATAATAAAAACAGGTCACATAAATATATATATATATATGTCAGTGAGCATTTTGTTCCACTAATGTATGCTACAAATTTTAAATAAAATGTAACTAAATTTGGAAAACGAAATTAAAAAAATAAATTACGTTTTATTGAATCTAAAAAGATTTCATTTTTCTTTTAAATATGCCTTAATTCTTGTACCATTGTTTTTATTGTACCATTCTTGACTATTGTTGTACAATGACTTAGGAATTTTATGTCTTTGTATTTAATTATCTTAAATCTAAGAGATATTTGGTTACAACTTGAACATTTTCTGTTAGTGTAGCCGACTTCCTTATTTATATTTCAAACCTTTCCATTACTTATCTTTTGATATGGAGCTAATTTTTAGCAAAATAAATAGGTAATAAGAACAAATTTATTATTATAAGCTATATATATCATAAAAAATATTAAGTTTACAAGTGAATTTTTATTTTTAATATTTACAGAGAAACAGTGTGCCTCATCTATGAATAAAAATAGTTGATGTTCTCTACACCAAAATTGAAAAGCAAAATGCGCTAGGATTTTATTCCCAAGTGAACTCCATTTTATTGTATCGTTTATGGATTAAATAAATATATTTCTACAGTATTAATACATTATTATACTATCTATACAGATCTAATAATAGGAAAAGAGAAATGTTGTACTTTGTTTAATCTCAACATATTAGGACTGATTAACTACAGAAAGTATGTCTGTTATATAGATACTATAAAAAATGTGTAACATGATTCATGCGAGGTGTGTATTACGAAGATTTTGATTTATTTGACAGTTATAGTTATAGAAAATATGTGTGAGGAGACTACTATTTGCTCATTAACTTTTATTGATAGCTTTTGTATTGATTAAGGCGGTCGAATGCCTTTATAGGAAGTATTACATAAATAATGTTAGATAGTAAATTAAAGTAATTATTTAACTATGCACCAATCTTCTTGGAAAATTTAATTTTTCTTACAGATCGACTGAAAATTTTTAACATACATCAAGAAAAAAAAAAAAAAAAAAAAAAAAAAAAAAAAAAAAAAAAAAACAGATATAAATGTATAAAAATTTCCAAGAAAACCTATCAATGTATATTTTGTTTAGTGTTATAAATAAAGATTTATCTAAATTTGGAAAACGAAATTAAAAAAAAAATAGTTACATATTATTCAGTTTAAAACGATATATTTTTTTTTTGGATACGACTTCATTCTTGTACCATTCTTTGTACTCTTGTTGTACAATATCTTCACATGTTTAAGTATACGTACGTATTTATAAGTCTTAAATCTAAGAAATTTTTAGTTATAATAATTTCGCTTACAAAAAAATTAACATCTGTTTAGTTGACATAAAATACGATTCTGATAAGTTCCATATTTATGTGAGACTATAATATATCATTTTTCTGGAAGTCTAGACGACTTCCTTATTTATCATCTGATATGAAGCTTATTTTTAGTAGTACAAGTAGTTAATAATAGCTTATTTATAATTAAACCTATATATTCTTATCACAAAAATATTTATTATGCTTGCAGTGAAATTTTATTTTAAAATTTACAGACGTAAGTGAAACAGTGTGCCTTATCTATGAATAAAAATGTTTAATGTTCTTTGTAGCAAAATTGAACAACAAAATACACTATGATTTTATTCCCAAGTGTACTCCATTTTACTGTATCTTTTTATGGATGAAATAAATATATTTCTACAGTATTAATACATTATTATACTATCTATAAAGATCTAATAATATGAAAAGATAAATGTCTGCAATAAAAATTGCTCAAGATATTCTCTTTTTAGTGTATCATTTCTAAATACAATGTATTACTTTGTTTTATCTGAAGATATTAGGACTGATTAATTACAGAAAGTACTGTTGGGCTGTAGATACTGTAAAAAAATGTGTATCATGATACATGTAGGGTGTGTATTACAAAGAGGTTGATTCATATGACAGTAGGGTGTGTATTACAAAGAGGTTGATTCATATGACAGTTATAGTTATAGAAAATGTGTGAGGAGACTATTATTTGTTCATTAACTTTTATTGATAGCTTTTGTATTGATTTAGGAGATCGAATTTCTTTGTAGAAATTATTATTTAAATAATATTAGATAGTAAATTAAAGTAACTATTTAACTATGAACCAGAGTATAATCTTAATATTTGTCTTTTTATTAGTAGAGCAATTGGGCAACGACTATAGTAATATAAAGCTATTTTGATACATTTAAATTACTTCCTAGCGAGATATTGTAAATTGTTTTCTGAATCTTTCCAAATATTATATATTATTTATAACTGGTTTTATTAAAAATTCTTAATGGTTACTTATGTAATAATATTTCGACCTGACGGCCAATTAGCTAATGCTCTGGCCTTTGGAACCACAGGCTTCAGGTTCGTATCCTGGTGGTGGTATGGAGGTTCGTTAGTGGTTCATAATCCACATTAAATTGTAGACCCCTGTATAATTAGTCTAAAGTACTCACAAAATGACCGTAGAGCTACAAAAACAAAATATGTAGTAATATTACTTTTTCATAGTAATATTCAATGAATTTATAGAGAAATAAGGTTAATTTTACATGCAATATTTTATAATAATTGATAATTTAGATTTTATTGATATTCCAGTAATAAAAAAGGAACACATTAATACTGAGAGCTCAATTAAAGATGAGAACTTGAAATTAATTCATTCTCAAATGTAATTCACAATCAAATGTATTATAACAAAATAAACAGTAAATGACGACCAATTCCTTTCGGCAAGTTTTCCAAAATTCTCACACAATAGACTAAGATATATTATCTGTGTTTTTATTTATAAAGTGCCACATAATTCTCATATACTCCCCCTTCTATCGTTCCATCAAAATAAACCATTATTATACAATTATTGCTGTAAATATCACAGTGAAAATGATGATGATGATTGTAGTCATAAAGGACTTTTAGTTTTGTTAAAGTTGTCTTTTAGTGGCAACCGTCACAAAACTAATAGTGCTTCATCAATGGGATATAAACATTGTGTTTTATTGAACTGTTTTGTCATGATGTGTTTACTGTAGAATATTATTGTTTTTCGGATTTTTTTTAATTTGAAAATCCGGGAAACGCGATACTTTCTTTTGTGCGGACTTTTAACTCTCTAATTTTTAATGCTATTCGGAATTTTAAATGCTATTCGGACGTTTAAATGCTATACAGACTATCACTTTTATGAAAAAAAACTAATAGATTTGTTTTAAAATCGGAATTCTAATGTATATAAAGAATCTATTGTTAATTTATATATACCAAAAGAACTCCTCGACAAGAGATTAAGAAAGAATAATGTTTTCATGATTACTTTTAGGTGTAACTGTCCCACATTTGTGTGTCGTATGTGACTATCCATGCTAGATGCATTATATACGTTGTCTCAACCATCATCAATTCTCCTAGTTTGTGAAAACAGTGATTGCAGCAGATGCTGTTAGCAGATTCAAACTACAGCTTTCACTCTAGCTACACAAGTTACCTCCAGGCAAAACATTGAATGAACAATCTCATTTGCAGAATTGTTTTAATATTTATTATTGTTAAAAATGCTACAATTTCACTATATTTTTGTTAATAGAAAATGATTAAAACACAATCGAATTAAATAATTATTTTGCATTTTAAAACTAATACGGAAATTGATATTCAATTTATATCCAATGTATCCCAATACTTGCTATGCAAATTAATATTTATCGTATATAGAATATTGAAATTATGCTTAATTGCATCTACTGATTTAAAACTTGTAAATTATTTCATGTAAGTACTTTTATTTACGTAATTGCTTTACAAATAGTTATGAAATTATATTTATTACACTAATTATAAAATTAATTTAATAACATTACATTAATTATGAAAAGCATGGGAAAATTTTTATTGAAAATATAATACGTGAAACGTTTATTTCTTCATTAATAAAAATGTAAAAAGGAACAAAAATAAAAATGAACCCTTTTTATTAAATACAAATCATTCATTTTTATTTTGAAATATGAAAATATTCAATATAGCTTTGAAAAAAAAGATATCATTATTAATTTCTGTTTTATTTCAACATTTTCCGAAGTAAGTATAAACAAAAAAAGCGATTTTGGTAAATAATTATGTAGAAATACATAACATTAAATAAATCGCAAAATGGATTTTAAAAAAATGTAAATTTTAATCGGCAGCTTACGTTAAAATCAATTCAAACTAAAAGATTTTGTGCTAAAAGCAGTGCCTAGCATATTAACGAGGAACTAGAAATCTTTTGAAATAAATAAGAACCATTGAAGCTTTATATTCCCAGCAATATTTACATACGAAAAGCTCTTCTTTACAATAGTTGTGAATGCATTAAGGACTTGAGCTTAAAAATAAACATTCAAAGGGAAGCTGTATTTACATCTTTTAAATTCAGTGAATTTGAATAATGTGAAGAATAAGTTGTTAGCGTTTTGATCCTCTTGTGTTAAAAAAGAAAACCTTCATATGTTTGAATAATGTGCTCAAAAATTGGAAAATATTCGAATTCCATTAATAATAACAATGTACTGAGTTATTGAATTATTTTAATAATTTCATATGAATAGCAAATACATTATTTATAATTTTTAAAGTAAAATATTTTAAATTGTATAACTAACATTTGTATTTGACTAGAATTTTATTTTAATATTGTAAATTTAAAAACATAACCATTAAATAAATTATTTCCATTTCAAAGCTTTAAATTATATTTTAACATAAATTTAAGTTGGGTAATTATGTATTCTTTGTAATAATAAGATCGTAAAAAAATTAAAATTATAACTTTGTAATAAAATTGTCAGTTTAAGTTAACTATTTTGAAAATAATTGCTTTGAGTTTTGTACTGTAGTTTCATATTCTATTATAAATATTTGAATTTAATTTTTGTCTGTTTTCATTACACATAATTTAACTTTTTTCCTTTTACATAATACATTACATTTACATATATATTTTCATAATACATTTACAATTCATTTCGTCTAATATAACTTTATTATCATTTTACTTACTAATTTAGCATATTTTTTAAATGCAACAATTTTAAATAATGATCCATTCAACCAACAAAATCAGAAGCAACTCTTTTCGTATTTTAAAAATATGTATTGTTTTTCACGAATATTCTTTAATAATTTAAATATTAGTAACTTTAATAAAAATTACAATCATAATAGTTAAATTGTTATATTAAACATTTTAAATAAGCCTAGAAAAAGAATTAATTTAATTTAATTTTTCCCGGTTTTCTTTCCACAAAATTTAAAGACAACTTTTTTTTTTTTTCATTTTTTTTTACTAATTTTGCTTACTTTAAAATGTATTGCTCTTATTGAACCAATAGAACTCTTTTTTGGTATTTTAAAAATATATATTTATTTCTACCGTTATTTGGTATTTAATAATTTAAAAGTACTAGGAGTTGCTTTAATAACAATTATAATCATAATAGTTAAATTGTTATATTACAATTTTTAAAAGCCTGAAAAAACAAATTCATTTAATTAAATTTTCTTTTCATTAAATTTAAAAAAACTTTTTTTTTAACTAATTTGGTTTATTTTAAAATTTATTGGTCTTATTCAACTAAAAAAATCAAGGCAACTCTTTTTATTATTCATTTAATTTAATTTTCCCCAGTTTCCTTTCCACAAAATTTCAACTGAGTTACACACCGTCAACTAAGTTCACTTATACCCTTACCAGAAAAATTATCACAATTAAAACCAAATACAAAAATTAAAGAAGAATACACATATTTTCAGCCATTTTGATTTAATGAATCACAAACAGAATATTTCTATTCTTGTTCAAAAATTCCATAACAGACAAAATTTCCCCGTCACTAGTTCGAAGAAAACAACCATTTTTCGAACAACAAAATTAATGAATCATTCCAAAATCAAGTCCTCACTCCAATCCAGATACATGAATTTCAACTAAGTTACACCTTCGAAACGTTAGAGTGTTTATTTCGAGTTACCGAAAGAAAAAAAAAATGCACTCACCTGATACTGGCACGCGAAACCGTCATTAACAAAACTTATTATTAACTTCTACTCTTTAAAAACTCCTCGGCCATTTTCCTGTTTAACAGCTTGACATGATGACACGACCGGCGGAATTTTGGTCAGCCCTAAACCATCAGTTTTCACGCAGATTTCAGAAGAAACTTGTGATTACGGCCATCGCTATAATTTTCCACATTTGTTCGAGTTTTTATCTGCCTCGAGTGGCAACGCCCATAACACTTTCGGTCGGAACAGATGCCACCATTTTTATTTTTCGGAGAATAAATTTCCCAACGTTTTTTAAGATTTGTTGTAATAATTAAATATTCTTGTAAACAAGAAGGTTGCTCTTTTATCTTCAGATAAAAATTATTTTTAAGTAATTAAGAATACTTAAAAGAGCTATAACTGAAGGTTTCTCAAACTTTTTATCTGTTCTTTCACTGAAATATTCTTTTAATATAGTACTCATGTCCATCTTTTGTACTATATTACAATAAAAAAAAATCACATTTTTTAATAAAATGAGAAGTGTGCTTCAGAACTTTAAAAAAATACTTGACTTTAAAATAATTTTAAAAAGAACTTTTTAGTAAATATATTAATTTGAAAATTCTTTAACATGCACCATATTAATTTTATGCTCGGTTCTTTTTAAAAATATGAAAAAATTTTATACAGTTTAGGATGCATATCATGAATTATTTAATTTTGTTGTATGATAAATATTAAAAACATATGCTATAACTATAATTATTTGATTACATAATGTTTATGTCTTTTCTGTTTTTTTTTTTTTTTTTTTTCATTTTTACACATAAAATATGTTAGTTTAGCTTATGGCATAATAATTTATTGTATATTATTAAACAATTGGATTTGTTTTTGAAACCAATATTTTTTTAATTACTTCGTATTTATCACTCTTTTTCATCTGCTTTAGAAATTTATATGAAGAATTCATTTCATAAAATTGTAATTATTTTGCTATTTTCAAATTTTACGAAATGTGAACAAATAAGATATTATTACAAATAAATTCATTTCTTCTATTTTTCATTAGTGGCAACTTTTGACAAAATCCACATTTAAATCCCAAATTAATTTATCTGTACTTATAAAAAATCGAGTCATTTAATTTTCTATAATAATAGGTTTTAGAATGAAAAGTGTCTCCATAAAAGACTTTATATATCATTTAATAAATTCTTATCAAATTTTTCATTGATTGCTTTTTGTCAGAATATTTATTCAATTTGAAAACTTCAAAATGTTTATTTCTGTCAACATTTCAAATTTCACTAAATATGACTTTTGAAAAAGTAATAAATTGCATCAAAAAGTAGGAAAATAATTTACAACACGTGTTTTTTATATATGGAATTGATAAAAATGAAGAAGAAATTGATAAGAATTTTACATCAAATAAAACATGTACATAAAAAAAGTTAAATATCATTTAATTCTTTTAAATTCTTATCAAATTTTTCATTGATAGCTTTTTGTGAAAATATTTATTTATTTTAAAAACTTAAAAATGTTCTCAAAAATTCAATTTTGATTAAATAGATTTTTGAAAAAGCAATAAATTGTATCAAAAAGTAGGAAAAAATTTACAACTCAAATTTTAAATATATATACATATAAACTTATATTTTCATAAAAAAAAATAAATATTATTTATTCTTAACAAATTTTTCATTGACTGATTTTTGTCAAAATATTTATTTAATTTGTAAACTGAAAAATGTTTATTTATGGCAGCATTTCAAATTTGATTAAATTATGACTTTTGAAAAATGCAATAAATTGTATCAAAAGGCATATAAAAATGTATTAATCTTTCATAAGTAATATTTTGTAAATTAATTTCATCAAAATTTCTGATCATATAATTTTTTTGTACAAATTTCGTGAACATTCTGCTTTTATTTACTAGAAAAAACATTATAATATGAGTAATTAAGCATAAATATTTTTCTTTCTTAATCTGAATATAAAAATGCCAATAATGCATAATTAACTAATGAACGTTAATATGTGTATTAAATTAAAGAATGATTTTTGGTTTTATTGCATTTAATGGCGATAACTTAATGAAGTTAATTTTATATGTAAAAAGGATAAAATAAATTGTCTACATATTATACTCTTTTGTAACAAATCTGTTTAATATTTGTTACAAATTTGTTTAACAATATTAAAATGTATTTCAAAGAATCCATTTTTCTACCAGTCGTATTTAAATATGAATAGTTATCTTTAACTTTATTATTAAAGAGTAAATAATTTTGCAGCACGATTTTGGAATGCATTTTAAAACTGCTTAATTTTAGTACCATTAATTTGAGAGTTGTTTATACAAGTAACCATAGTAACTAAAATATAATAATACTTATCTTGTATTTATTTTTATATCATTAAAAAACAGGTAATGTTATACTTGATAAAAAAATTTTTTACGCATATATAAAAGTAATTTTTTATCTGAAATATAATCAAAGTCATTGTAATTATGCATTTAAAATTGATTACTTTTCATTTAAGTTAAGCTGCCAGAGAACAATTTACATAATTTAATGCTAAATCTTATTGAAATACCAAAAGTTGTTAATATGAAAATGAATATTTTATCTTTTCATAAAAGATGTATTTGAAACAAAATAAATGGTTATTATAAAAATGACATTTTAAGAATTTCAGAAATTATGAATTAGTTTAATTTGTCTTTAATAAGAACATACAAAAAATGCAAACATCACTAAAATCCTGCATTAAAGCAAACAGATTTTAAAATAAGATTTTAGCATCTATTTTACAATTGTTAGGAATAAAAATATTAGAACCTGTCAGAAGATAAAATCATTATTATGGATTCATTCTGCCAATTGTATTGTATGTCGGAAAATTTAAAGTAGGAGGCAGCAAGTCACAATATAACTCTTACTCATAATAAATTCTGTAAATAAAAAATGCAATATTTTACAGTTAGAGAATTGATTACTATCAACAATGTATTAAACAATTTATAGAAATTTTTAGCAAAAACTAATGAATTCAAATGAAGTGTTAAACCACACAAATGTTCCCTTTCTCTACCTCTTCTAGAACAATTTTAAATTAAATGATAAATTATTGAAAATTAAAAGAAATATTTTATTTTGATGGTACATGATATACTTTACTTTGGAAACAATTGGAAATACAGCATAGTACAAAAATATTAAATCGTTATCTTTAATTTCCGAATGTAAATTTAGATTGGTAAATAACAAACAAAGCATCTGTCATCTAAGGCATTTGATTTAACATAACTGATAGGCCTTGCATATGAATTTAAAGTTTATGTATAACTATGTAATAACTTTGTAATAACCATGTAACTTTGTTTTTAAACTTGCTTTTATGGATTTAAATCTCTTCTAGTATGTGTAGTTTCAAATATTCAAATTTTTCACAAATTTACTACTTAATGACAAATAAATTTACTTATTTTATTCTTTTGTACAATACGAATAGAGAGTGTGACTGTAATTAATTAATTGTGTGGTTGGTTACGAAGATATTTCGTTTAATTTCCTCTTAATAAATAAATGCTGAATACTTAAAAAGACAATATTTCGTCAGAATAAATCCAGAAAATTTTTTTCCGTTGAAAAGCAAAAAATAAAAATACAACAATAGAACTTGATAATCATTAGACACAGATACAAATCAACAGATAATGATTATAACAATGCATGTAAAAAAAAAAAGTCTACGAAATCATTAACTTCAAAGGCGCTCTACCCCACTCTCATAAGACTATCGGAGAGTCATCATGTGCTCCATCATACCAAAGAGCAAACAATATGGTTGATCATCAATACCATTATAATGAAATCATGAGCCAAGGAGAGTTAACAATGTCAAACACAAGACAACAACAACAATACAATAAAATACAACAGTGATTATAACAATGCATGTAACAAAATGTCTCCGAATCATTGTTCCAATGACGTTCTAGCCCGCTATCAATAAGACGACCGGGGAACATCATGTGTTCCATCATACCAAAAAGCAACCAGTATGGTTTGGTCATCAATACCATTATAATGAAATCATGAGCCAAGGAAAGTCAACAATGTCAAAAACAGGACAACAACAACAATACTATACAATACAATACAACAAAAGTGATTATAACAATGCATGTAACAAAAACTCTCCGAATCATTGTTTCAAAGGCACTCTAGCCCACTATCATAAGACGATCGGGGAATCATCATGTGTTCCATCATACCAAAAAGCAAACAGTATGGTTGGTCATCAATACCAATATAATGGAGGTGATCTCCAACGTCGTCATGAGCCAACAATATGAAAAACTGGACAAAAATCCCAGTTCTGAATCTTCAGGAATGGAATAACTGTTGAGCAATTGTTTAGTTTTATTGTGCAAATCGCGCAATTGTTTATTTTTATTGGAATCTAAAAATTCTGTCTTTTGCAGTCGCTCCAGTGTGCAAGAGCGGACAACAGACTGTCTATGGCGCCATGCTACACTTTCCCGTGGAGATTGCCTGCGAAGTGGAAGCCGATCCCGATGAGGTGACCTTCCGCTGGGAGTTTAACAGCTCTTTCGGCACCATCGAGCTCGTTCCCACTGTGACCAGTGGCCGAAAAAGTGTCGTCCACTACATCCCCAGGTCAGAACAGGATTACGGGACTCTCTCCTGTTGGGGACGTAACCGGGTTGGACTGCAGAGGATGCCTTGTCTTTTCGTAGTCATACCTGCAGGTATTAATTACTAAATAGTATTTGCATTAGTATAGTATTAATTACTGCAATAGCATAGGTATTAATTACTGCAATAGTATAAGTATCATTTACTGCATATATTTTGTGTATTAGGTGCCTTTAATAGTGTTTAATATAAAATATTAAAGACACCTAATACACAAAATATATGTTATGAAAAAATGGATGCACTACTTTATCAATTCTGGGAGACTCATGATATCAGGCTGAGTTATAGCATATAAGCATACTCAGCCTAATATCATGAGTCTCCCAGAATTCTGGTCTTGTAGCATATTCGTCGCTGGTCTTGAAGCATCGGTTGGAGGGAAAAAGGATATATAGATCCTAGGATAGTATTTAAGTGTAAATATCAATGTAATTTACCGTTATTTATTTATCTTAATGAAATTTGTCCAAAAGCTTTAATGAGATAATAATGAATTTAAATACAATTTAAATGCCATTGGATAACAAATTGAAGGTTATTATTTTTAAATAAATTTTAATCATATTATGTACTTTTTATCAATATGACATTGATTGAACTAGTATATATACAAATGCAGTTTTTGTATAACTCAGTATTTTTTACTACATTAAAGTTGTATTTGCACTAACTTAAAACCTGCATGTACTCTAAATTTACTTGCAATTAATACACATATTCTATTAAAATTAGTAGCAATTTTGTCCTAAATAAAAGAAAAGCTTCTAAAAAATATTCTTTAAAATATCTTTTTATAATTGTGAAAAAATTCCCTCCACATTTGCTTGATATGTTGCTAAATCAGCAGCTGTCTTTGCTACTGGTTGTATTATTGAAATGACTCCTTAACATTTAATTTTAACAATAGTTCACAAAATTTTAGAAATATAAAATTATCTTTTATAATAGAATTGGGAGTCATATTTTTATACCGACTCCTGACTCGGACTTATGTCTAATTCCAACTACCCATTTCTGCTTGTAAATGTTTATTAAATTGCGTGTAAAATATACATTAAACATGTCATTTTTGGTTAAAATAACCTCATTTAAAAACTTCAAATATATATTGTTAGATTTGTTAATTTTACGTACAAAAAATAATTTAAAATTTTAAAAAAACATTCCAGAGCCGCCTTCGGCAGTGCACAACTGCAGCGTGGGCCAAGAAACAGAACACTTCTTCAGAGTTTCTTGCTACGAAGGGGAAGGACGGTGGGCTCAATCAGTACTTCCACACCGAAGTCCGTGGGCCGGATTCCTCCCTTCTGCTCAATCTGTCCTCCCAGACTGCGGATTTCGCAATCAGGGCCTCAGTCCCGGAACGGTTTACACGCTCACCCTGTATGCGGTGAACGCCAAGGGGCGCAGCACACCCCTGATCATCAAAGCCTCGACGCTCTCCACCCCCGAAAGTCAAACGAGAAGAGGTAAGGGCTCATGTTCTGGTTGTTTAAAACAAGTAATAAAAAAAAAAAAAAATAAATCAATTCCTACTTTATTTTCACTATATTGCAGAAAGTCCATTATAAATAATTTGCATTCATTTTTTAAGTTTATCTGGTGCCATATATTGGTAGATATATGCAACTTAAATCTAAAAAATTAAAATTATTTAATTAAATTTAATGAATGAATTAATATTTGTAAAAAACTGTATTAACATCAAGTGTCATCCACTTCAAATTTAAAAAAATTTATTTGATCTCGAGTGGATAAATAAAAAGTATTTTATTAACATTGGATATTTGAACAAGATATATATAGGGAGAGTGTGAGCTAATAGTAAGAATTGAGAAATAGCATTAAATGATTGCTTTGAGTAGATTGATGAAATAACAGTGAGTTACATTTTCAATTGAAATTACAATTATGATTTTCAATTGATAAAATTACAGTTAATTACTGATTTTCAATTGATGAAATTACAATTAATGATTTGATGAAATTATTTGATTTTCAATTGATGAAATAACAGTTAATGATTTTCAATTGATTTTCATTTTCAATTGATGAAATTACAATTAATGATTGATTTTCAATTGATGAAATAAAAATTAATGAATAGGTAAGATTGACGAAATAACAATTAAGGAGTTAATAAAATTCATGTTATAATGGATAGTGATTGATTTTAAACTAATGAAATAAAGGTTATTGATTAAATTGGATTAATGAAATAACAATGTTTGATTTTCTTTTGATGAAATAAAAGTCAATGATTGGATAATACTAAAGAAATGAATGTAATGATTAGATAAAATTGAGAAAATAAATGATTAAGATGAAGATAGATAAATTAACTGTTATTGATTGATTTTCAATTTGATGAAATAAAAGTTATTGATTGAATTAGATTGATAAAATAAAAGTGAATATAAGAATGAATGGATAAGATTGATGAAATAACAGTTAATGATTGATTATCAATTGATGAAATAACTGTTAATAATTTGACATAATTTAACAAAGTAACAACTAATAATTAATAAAATTTAAAATTATTAATTTAAACCTGGAAATAATATTTCATGATTGCTTTAAATTAATGAAAAAAAGTTAAAAAATTTTCAAAATGGCCAAGTTAAAATTTTAAACTACGCCATGACTTTAGGGAGTCTTGCGTGATAAGTGCAAAATGAGCTAACGTGATTATTACATTTTGTTTGGTTGTTATTTTGCTGGGAACTTGGTTGTTAGATCATTTCATAAACAACAAATTTCTTATTTCTTCATTTAAAAAAAAATTCCAATAAAATTATTGATAATGTTTAATTTAGTACTATTTAAGCATGGAATGAATTTTAAATTAACTTCGAAAACTTTTTTCGTATTGGTTGCCAAGTGAACAAATAGTAATGACGTAAACAAACAATAATAATGTACAATTGTCCTGATTTATGCAGCTAAATATGATAATCAATGGATTTTATTGACAGGAATTTTTTTCCTCTCCACAATAAATTTGTTTTCCTATGGTGTCTGTCCTCTTCTATTTTAAAATTTTATTCAAATATTATTTGTCCTTGACCATTTTCATCCAATCTTCTATTTTAACAACGGCAATGACTTTCCTACTGTATACGTTTGAGAAAAAAATATTTACGTTAAAGTATATTTATTTTGTACATCTGGGATTAAACTTGAGTTCCGAGACTACGACTTTTTTCCTTAATTGACTAATTTTCCCTACTCTTCTAAAATGTAAATAGTATAATAAGTATGTTTAAAAAAAAGGAGAAAATTAAATTTTTTTGTTATGTCTAGTTTACTAAACTTTTTCAGTATAATGTCCAATATAATGCATTTTGTTCTTAAGCACGTCATTATGTTCTGAGTAAATAACGCCATTACGTCTCGTGGAAAATAAAAATTTCTTGTATGCAGTTTTGAGAGTATTGTGTTATTTCTTATTTCATTTGGTAGACAGCAACATCTACATCAGGGTGGCCAACCCGTGATCAGCATGCTGCTCGTTTTGAACATTTTTTTCTGGTCCGTGAAATTTATCACACTTTTACAAACTATATTTATTTTATAACAGCCAAAGTAATGAAAACCAGTGTATTAGAAAAATACATTATGTATGCATTAATATATTCAAAAATTAACTGTCGAAATTATGAGAAAAATTAAGTATGAGTTTGCAGAATAATTAAATTATATTCTGCGAACTCATGATGTGCGCATCTTGGAACATCTAATATAGCAGATTGTAATACGAATATAAAATTGTTTATACTGGGTTTGAATCTAATATGGGGATATATAATTTTATATGCGGCCCTCGAAGTTATGATGCATTTCCAAAGTGGCCCGAAATTTCATTTGGGTGGTCCACTCCAGTCTAGACCAAGTCCAAGAACCCATATAGTATCATGGAAAGAGTGAAAGAAGGGTATCTTTTGTTGTTATGGAGTATCCGTAGGTAGAAGTCTGAATTGTCATCGTAAAGCTGACTTTTTTACGGGGTAAGGTTGTCAGCCCTACCTCGTCAGTATTAATGGATCAAGTCACACTGTTCAGTGTAGACTTTACAGACTTAGACAGAAATACAGACTTTTTTTCTCACTGCTTTCAGCAAAAACAGTAAAAATTTAAATTAATTTTATTAACTAAAAACATTTTAAATTACATATTAACTATTTTGTAAAAAAAAAAAAAAAAAACTCTGTTAAAATATAAATATAAAGCAACATTTAATCTGTGGCATATTTTCAGTTTTTATCTTCTTTTAGTCGCTATTTTCAAATATATTTATAACAAGGATCCCGCCAAAAAAAAAATTAGGTTTCGCTGCAAAGATGGCGGTACTGAACTGTCTAATACAACAGATTACAGGAGTTTTAGATCTAACAACGAAAACAAATAATTTATGTACAAACATTTAAAGAGGACAAACACAAAATTTCTGAGCAAACTCTCGAGAAACAAATTTATTGATGATGAAAGGAACGAAAGACATTTGCATATAAATGTGTTTGATCATAATCTTTACATTACATAAAACTGTAGAAATCTATTGCATTCTATTTTGTTAGACATTCGTTATTTGTTTAGTAAGTAGCTAATGTGAATAAAGCTTGCAAATTTCGATATTAATTTAAATACAAATAATTAAATAATTAAATATTATCGTAATTATCGAAATATCTCTTTTAAATTAATCTTTTATTTATTTATTTATTTTATTAGATCGAACTCTAATCAACTGTTTTAAAAATAATAACTTAAAAATCATACACTTGTCTGTCAAGATTATAATGTCTAGTTTCATTATCATTGCATGGCTTTATAATAAATTAATATTTAAAAAGCTATTGAAGAAAGGAATGCAAAATTTGAGAATTTCCATTCATTTCCGTTATAAAGTTATAGACAGCAATTATTTTCTTAGATTTAATCTTTTATTAAATTTTGAACAACAACTATAGTTTCCGTTGAAATAAAATATGAATTTGTTCTTATGAATAAAAAAAAAAAAAAAACTCAGTGAATTATCGTGCCGAAATATACAAATAAATAACATTCCCAATACATGGGAATTTATTTAATTACTTTTTGCCTTTTGAAAGGAATTAAAAGCTAATTCCTTCCTTCTCTCTAAGCCTGCCTCTTAACCCTTTGGATTGCCCTTAAATAAAAGGACCAACTTTTCAAAACTTTTATTTATTTATTTTTTTGCTTCCCATTCACTTTCCCGTCACCCTAAAAAACAAAACTAAAAGCCAAATTGTTGTCCTCCCATCCAATTAAGCAAGGAAAACCACGATATACCCCTTTTTTACAGGGCCATAATTAACCCATCCTTCTTTTCAATGCACAGAAAGGGTTTACCTACTCTTCCGAGAAGGGGGGGGGGTGCACCAAGATATAATGGTTGCATCAATCCTCTGTCCGAAACACCCGCATACTGAAACTTTCTTTTGTGTATACCCTTTTCTCCGGGTACACGTGAGAGAAGAATCCTTCTTCTGGTGTACCCTTGTCAAAGGACGGCGGTATCGATCCAATCTTATCGAGAAAATCTTCCACGTCTCGTGTCATCTTTACATTTCCGGAATATCGGGCAAAGGAAAAAAAGAGGTCTGTAACATGGACTTCCTTGTGTAACCTTATGAAGGGATTCTGATGAATATAATGCATCCTTCCCTTCGTATGTGGAGACAGCACAGCCGATGATTAAATGGAAAAGGCATGTTGAGATTTTGTAATTTGTGTGGGCTATTGGTGGACTTTTTTATATAACGATATAGATATTAAAAATTTATTGACGAATATTTAATGGTAACAATTTATTTAACGATCGAATATAAATGAAAGGTTTTCCTCCCCATTTATTAAAGGGCCGATGATTAAATGGGCTATTGGTGGACATTTTTATATAGGGATGTATATATTCAAAATTCATTGATGAATATTTAATAGTAATAATTTATTTAACGACCGTAGTCAAATATAAAAGAAACGTTTTCTTCACCATTTACAAGGGCACCTTAAATAAAAGGGCCAACTTTTCAAAACTTTTATTTTTTGTGCTTCCCATTCAATGCATTCTCTTTGGAACACATCCAACTTGATATTTGTTTCACTTGGGCTCAAAATGTTTTATTTGGTATACAATCTATGTAACATGGACTTCCTTGTGTAACCGTATGAAGGGATTCTGCCGAATATAATGCGTCTCCTTTCTTTCGTACGTGAGAGACAGTACTGCCGATGATTAAATTATAAAAGACATGTTGTGATTTTGTAATTTGTTGGGGCTATTGGTGGTTTTTTTTAATGATATTCAGAATTATTGGTTAAATATTTAATGATAATAATTTATTTAACGATCCTAGTCTCATATAAAAGAAAGGTTCTCTTCCACATTACTGGAGGAATTACAGGGGTACCTCGGTAGGCATTCACTTTGGAACGCAACGAACTTGAAATTTGTTCTATTTGGGCTCAAAAACTTTTTGTTCGGTAAACGATATTTGTTTAGAAAGTTTATTATCCAGGTAAAATGGCAGGCATTCGTATGAAGGCTTTCTGCCGAATATAATGCATATTTCCCTTCGTATGTGGGAGACAGTACAGCCGTTGATTAAATGGAACAGGCATGTTGTGATTTTGTAATTTGCGTGAGCTTTTGGTGGATTATTTTTTTTTATAAGGATATGTATATTCAAAATTATTGACAGAATATTTATTGTTAATAATTTATTTAACGATCGTAGTCTCATAGTAAAGGTTTTCTTCTTCATTTCTGGAGCATTTGAAGGGATACCTTGGTATGCATCCCCTTTGGAGCACATCCAACTTGATATTTGTTCTATTTGGGCACCAAAAATTTTATTTAATATACAATATATATAACATGGACTTCCTTGTATGAAGGGATTCTGAAGAATATAATGTATCCTTCCTTTCGTAAGTGGGAGACAGTACAGTCGAGGATTAAATGGAATAGGCGTGTTGTGATTTTGTAATTTGTGTGGGCTATTGGTGGTATTTTTTTATTTATAATGATGTAGATATTCAAAATTATTGGCGAATATTTATTGGTAATAATTTATTTAACGATCGTTTTCTCATATAAAAAGAAGGTTTTCTTCCCTGGAGAATTTACAAGGGTATCTCGGTATGCATTCGCTTTGGAATATATTCAACTTCACATATGTTCTATTTGGGCTCAAAAATTTTGTTTGGTATACGATCTTTATTTCAAAAGTTTATTGTGCTAAACTTGTTTAGTTTACTATTTCCTAGTTCTATAGGGAATAGTACAATAAGCAACACTAGTTCTGTAGTCTAGGGTCTAGGGCAGGTGTCTCCAAACTACGGCCCGCGGGCCAAATCCGGCTCGCCAGTGTCATCTATCCGGCCCGCGAAAGCGAATAGCTTATTGTTGCTGTAATAAATTGGATAAAAAAACTCAAAATGATAATAACTCGGTTTTATTCACTTGCTTGGTAAAGCTTAAGGACAAGCATAATACGCAGAAAATTTAACTTAAGCATAACAACTAACTGAAAATTATAGATAATGGCAGAAAAATTAAAATGGTTTTGGCCATTGGTACTTACTGGAGTAAACAATATGGCCCCAAGGCTGAAAAGTTTGGAGACCCCTTCTCTAGGGAATAGTACAACTACTCCTGTAGGACTAGGGTCTAGGGAATAGTACAACTACTCCTGTAGGACTAGGGTCTAGGGAATAGTACAACTAATCCTGTAGGACTAAGGACCTTATTCAACAATCTTAATCTCATACGAAAGAATTTTTTCCCCCATTATTGGAGCATTTACCTCGATATTTGATATCCGACCTTTGTTCAGAAAGTTTATTATCTATATAAGATTGTAGATATTTAAAATTATTGGTCCAAAAGTAAAATTTAATAAATTATTTATTGATGGAAATATAGAGATCATAGACTCATATTAAAAAGAAATTGCTTTTATATTGCTGGAACCTTTATAGTGACATATCGGTATACATCCTCTTTGTAATACATTGAAGTTGATATACGTCTAATTTTGACATAAAAAGCTTTGTTTAATATACGACCTTTGTTTGAAACATGATACGTGTGCGTTAAAATCTTTGCAAATGGATAGACGTCAAAAACGTTTCAGAGAAGAACCATCCCTACAAAGCTCAACGAAGCAGTAATACTATAATCAGAGAGTGTGATTTTTCCAAAAAATTCCTGAAAAGCAAGCAAATGCAAAGCTAGTTTTACTAATATTTAATAACAGTGTAATATGGTGAATCTTAACCTGATACAGTAGAGAAAATATAAAGAAAAAAATGAATTTGTTAAAATTTAATTATTTTATCTAAAAGCTTTTTCATTTAAGCAATTTATTATCAAGTAGTAGTTAAATTTTTTATTAGACCGCATCCATATATAACAGGCCATAAGTTTTTATAGGAATGAGCTAATAATTTTCCCTTTATTTCTAGCGAGACAAATTCTTTTGTTATAAGTCATGTTTGATTTAGAGGCCTGATGGCCAATTAGCTAGCGTTATGGTTTTGGTACAACATGCTACTGATTCGAACTCTAGCGTGGCATGGATATTTGTGAGTCGTATGGAATCCACTTTAAACTGCAGGTCCCAGTCTAATTAGCCCAAAGTGTACACAAAATAACAATACAGCGACAAACCAAACCAAACCTGTTTGATGTAAGTCCAAAGACCTATAAAATGGTATATCTAATTATTACTGTACGTTTTATATAACTATGATGCCAGGCGGCAACACAATTTAAAGTGAACGCCCCTAGGGACTGATTTTTTTAATATTGAAATCGTTCTACTTGTTCATATAATCTGATGGAACTACCGATCGACTTACTGATTTATTGCTCTTATCTCCAAGGTAAGTTAATAAATTTTCGACTTAAATCTTTTGCAGGCTTCAAATATAGCTGACTTATTAAAAAGTCCCTACTTTTCAACTCGACTGGGTTTGGAATTTTGAAGCCCAACAGTCAAATACAAACTCGCTAAAAGGAAGAAAGCTTGGAACATAACATAACAAGGAAGCTTGTTCTAAATTTTACTTCGTTACTTTGCACATATTTTATGTGATTTCCCTGAGTAATGTTAAAAACGTCTAAATGATAACCGATTTCATAATATAATCAATAATATATATATATATATAACGACAACAACACATGAATAAAAAACATAGTAAACACATTTATATATATACATACATTCTAATGTAATTGTAATTTCTCGGCTTACTCTAGACCTATAGTAGCTTCAGAAAGAGGGCCATTTTAGGTTCATGGGAGACTTTACTGTTTATTTATAAATATTATATATATAGATATAGATATGCAGAACTCTATTTACAAAAAATGAAAAATAATGATATAAATTCAATACACAAGTGCATTTCACTCCAAATTCAGTGTTCTCGAGCCTATCACGAAACTAAACACCTGGTCTGCGGCAAATCTTAACTATCACACGGCGTGATTCATGAAATCCCAATGGACTCACTTTGAAAACAGGTGGAAAACTCCACTCTATTCAGTTACTTCAGAGAAAAAAGAAAAAATAAAATAATTAGGTTCGACTCGCCACAAACTCTCTGTCTTTCTTCTTCACACACACTCACAAAAAAAAAAAAACCCCTTTAAGACAATCCTTCAAGGAGAGTGGGTCAGGTTCCTTCACTTCTCAGTTCTCAGTCAGAGGTCAATCACGATGGAAGATAGAAAAACAAAGTATTTTTGTGGAGTTAATCATAATACCGTCTCAATCTACTTTCGATTTCATTTCTTACTTTAAAATCGTAGAAAAATGTTTTAATTCAGCCACGAAATATCTAAAACTACATGACATCGATATGCCTTCAATTCCAGAGGAAAGAAATACCGAAAATAAGTAAATGAATAAGATAAAATGTGTTACTCAAATTTCTTTCATTTAAACAAGATCAACAAAAGAGCTCTCCAAGACTATTTTTTTCTTTCAAAATTAAATTTAGAACTAAGTAATGTGTTTCATTTAGAGCCGTTACTTCTTATTCAATTTGTCACCCATTTTATTTAGTTAAGATTTGTCCGTGTTTATATTTCCCAGATAAACAACTACAGCTTTAATCTGATTACAGAGGCTTTTGTGTAGTTTTCTTGTTTAGAAACTAGTCAAGAGCGTAGTTTCTATTTTTAAAGTTAGCTAAGGATTATGTTAAAAGACTTTTTTGTTTTAAATATATTGTAGCAATTTCATTTACAGATTTGTTTTTTAACGCCATTTAAACGAATTAAAAATTTAAATCACTAAACTAATAATTATTTTTTCCCAATAAATATTTGTGGTAGTATAAAAGCTATAGAAAACAACATTTGACAATTGACTATTATTTTCATAATTTATCCAGTATTTTAAACTTGTTAAGGTCTTGTATTAAATTGATTTTTAGATTTGTAATGAAAATAAAATTAATATACCGTAATGAAAATACTAATTAAATATATGAATAAGAAATTGCAGTTTATAAAGTGTTTAAGTAATATATTCAAGATTTAGCTAATATATAATCTATCAAATTTTTAATTTATAAATCGTAAAAAAAAGAGAAAGTTAATGTTTAAAAAAAGACTGTGAAACTTTCAATTCATTTATATTTGTTAGGAATAGACAAAAGTAATACAGCTTTTTTTTTCCATAACAGAAAGGTGTTTTATAATAAATATAATTTGACTGTTGGCTATTGTCCGCTTTCCATTATGACAAGCAACATATTTAAAAAGCTGTTCAGGACATAAAAGTTTTTTTTTTTGTCAGAGTTGGTTTAATCTAGTAGTTTATGTATAACTATACTTGAATTCTCTTTGATTAAAAGCATTCCTATATTTAAAAATAGATTACTTCAATTAATTTCTCGTAGGAAACATTATAATATACATTGCAATATTATTAGGAATTTTTTCAGATAGTATTCCTTTTATAAAATAATTTGTACATATGTCTTCATTGTCTTATATTTTCTTAGCATTCTAATTTATTTCAAACGAATCACCGGTTTTTCAATCCCTAATCCAGTTCGATTCAATACAGATCTCAAGAAATAATTTTAACCAATGTCGCATTCGAAAAGGGAAGTTTCTTGTCTAATATTGAATCTCCAGTAAGTACAATAACAAAACTTATCTCAAGAAAAACATGCGGGATTCGTTTGAACAAATTTCACTTTTTAAAATAACACAGAAGCAAAAAGCAACAGCCGAAAGAAATTCCGTTACATATTATCAAACCCCTATTTATTTACCGTGTCATATATATAGTTTATTCAAGTGTTTCTGAAATACTTTTTCAAGGCAAGAATATTCTTTAAATTGAAAGTCTAAATCTTTTTCTTCAGCAAATACACCGAACATGAAGTTTACTATTAAACCAAGTGAAGATTCCCTTCATTCCATATATTTCATCGGAAGTTATTTCTTTGGTATTCATTTTTTTATTATTACTTTTATTGATATTATTTCTTCTATTCCTGACAACCTTGTTTATTTGTATTCTTAGTGTAAACGTCATATTTTAACTGGGTATCATATAGCTTAGACGTATTTTTGGATCCTAAGACTTTAATTTCAAATCCTTTGAGGACTTTTTCTTCAAGAAAATAAACTTAAGAATTCTAAAAATTTCCCTCTAAGAGGTGTCTTAGGGCCATATTTTCTTTCAAGAACATTCTTGTTCGTACATTTTTTTTCTTCTTGTGTGAACTTTTTTTTAAGTTCCAATCGCCAAATTTTCTAGCCCGAAATATTATAGCTAATTTTTTTCTAATCCTTTTACTGCATATTTACCATTCATTTGTGTGATGTTGACCCCCTAATTTAATAAATTTATTTTTTCGAAGTGGTTACTTACTATCCCGTCATCAAAAAGTCCTTATATTTGTAAGTTGTACATTAAATCTTTTTTTAGTCAGCCCATCATGAATCCTGGGAGTGATTCTTTTTTATCAGGGTTGATTGCAATCTAGTAATAATGTATAAATATATTTGAAATTATTTTGATTAAAAAGCATTCCTATCTAAAAATAGATGAATGCACTTATAGCAGTAGAT